>JAUMHR010000082.1:5610357-5620437 GCA_032361145.1 Enteromius fasciolatus
AAACACATCTGTATTACTCTAGGGATGTTGGAAAATGAGCCTATTTCCAAAAAAAGTGGAGTGTTCCTTTAAGAGAAGATCAAATTTAAATGCATTCATTTAATTTCTGTGCTAGTACGCACTTTGGATGCTTATTAGTGAAATGGGACTAAATGTTTCACATCTGGTTAGGACAGAAATGTTTTGCGTTTTGTTTAGAGACATAAGAGCAATTTATTGTAAAGTAAAAGTTTTAAATTCTCGCCTGAATTGTTTTGTATGCTAAACTAATTAAATATAGCCTCACGTTATTTTAATGACTTTTAAATGCTGCTTCTGAAACTTTCATCCATCATTATACAAACAAACAAAAACAGGTTAGATTTTCTGCTTTTTTGCATTGGTAGAAAGTCTTTTCATAGGAAAGAATGACGAATAGAATAAAACAAACAAACAACAAAAAAAAAAAATGAAAAAGCGCATTAAAAATTGTGCAGGAACAAGAATAAGATGTCATTTATTAACATAAGTTAGCATTTAGTAATGGTTATGGTAATGGTAATGGCCCGCCCATACTTCCTGTGATGCTGCATTCATTTTGCGAGCAAAGTTAGTCTGGCAAAGCTGCCGTTTTAGAGCATTTTCGTTCCCAAAAAAGTGGGAGCCAATGAGAAACGATAATTAAAGTAAGTAAAGACATTTTCCTACTGCTTTAATGAAGCTAGTTACAGTTATGTTGTCTTCAGGTTCCGTCACTCATCGGAATGAGTGGTCTGATTGGTTGTAGATTCGTCCAGTAGTATACAAAGGCATCTGATGGACGCAGGTTAAGCCCGCCTCCCAGAAGGCGGGTAGTAAGGTAGCTTGGCCAGACTAAGCTCCTATGAGCTTTATAGTCGTGGAAGCCAGGCTAGTTAATTTTAGTTTTATAAACTTAATGTACTTTGTATTGTTCATAATACATTAATTAATATTAGTCTATTAAACTAAAATGATAATAACTTAAAACTTAAAAACCATGAAGTGATGGAAAATTATGTAGTTGCGTTGGAAAAAATTATTAAATTGGCTAGAAATTACTTTTTGGCAATTAATTACTTTTTAAATTACTTTTGCATCGTCTTCAAAATGATTATTTGTAATTTTTTCCCCTGGTTATGAATGCATGGAAAAGTAAAAGAAAAATAAAATGAAAAAAACTAAAATTATATATATATATATATAGAGAGAGAGAAAGAGAGAGAGAAATTTAGATTAACCTAGAATAATAATTGTTGTAAAATGTTGTTAGTTTTTTTGATACCTAATGATAAACCTTTAAGTTAATAATAACAGATTTATTAAAACCTGTAAAAAGTAATAGAAATGTATGCTCAGGTTTTTCATTGGCTAGGTCTTTAAGTGCAATATCTTCAGAGAAAAATGTATTAAAGTTTTGCACTTTGTAAGATCATGGTAACCCTAAAGATCAAATTTTTACGTTTCTTTTTTTGGCTAAATAAAGCACATGTAACCGACGGAAAGTTCAGTTGGTTCTAAACTTCTTGAACTCTGTTAGATTTCCCAAAGCAAGCATCTTTGCCTTCTTAGAAATAGGCTTTGTGTCTTTCCAAAAGAAACGCTTCGACCTTTCTGCTCCTTAGAGAACTTTTTCTTTTATTTTTTTTCCCATCACTTTTCTCCCCTTTTCCTTTCATTCAGCGTCTGTGGTAGCCCGAGGCAAGACAATTAAAAGTTTCTTCAGCCTGTCTCAGTCAATGAATCGCATGATGAGAATCTGTTAGATGCTCTCTCTCTCTCTCTTTCTCTCTCTCTCTCTCTCCTTATCCATCTATCAGTTCATCTCTAATTCATTTAGTGTTCTTCCTTCTTTTGAGGCTCTGGCTCTACTGTTAAGTAACTCGTAGTGATCTTAGTCTTTCTCATTCATGCATCTCTCCTTATCATATTTACATTTCAGTTATTTTTCAGTAGTTTTGTCACTATATTGTTCTAAAGAAGCTTTAAAATTATGCCATCTAATTGCTATTGGGCACAAAACTGGAAAGCACTTTCTTGCTTTTGCAAGCTCTAATCTGATTGGCTGCCTTCAAACAACATCCAGGACTAAGGGCACAAACTGTAGTATTTGTTATCAGTCCGTCGGAAAACAATGTTGGGTTTACAAGGGATGGGGCTGAAATAGTGAGAACTTTTGAGGATTAAATAATAACTGTGTTTGCTAAATCTTTGATCTTTTTTTTTTTTTACCTAATAGATTATATACCTGTAAGTGGTTCTAATTCATAAATCTTTTTAAGTTAACTTAAACATTTTAAATTAGTAAATTAGTTAATTTAAAATGTTTGTGTTTATTCACATTCACATGTGTGCATATGTAATATATAAATAAAATGTGTGTGTGTGTGTGTGTGTATAAAGAAAATATATATTAAAGCTATAAAGAAAAACAAAATGATTTAAATTTAGACAGATTAAATATATATTCAAATATATATATGTATATAGTGTTATATAGTGGCCGACAGATATATTAGCCGATATTTGTAATTTTTTTTAAATATCGGTATTGGCACAGATTAAATATATATTAAACTATATATATATATATATATATATAGAGAGAGAGAGAGAGAGAGAGAGAGAGAGAGAGAGAGATTGACTGACTGATATACCTGCCTTTTTCAAATATCGGTGCCGATTTTTGTAGTTTGGCCGATATGTTTAAGGTGTGACTTTTATTTTGATGGCACAAATTCCAAACTTGCAGAGTTTGTAGAATCAAGCTACAGCAACCAGCTCGCGAAAAAGACACTTAATCTATGGCGGCAAATCTATGCCATTAATAAGCGAGCGCACCGCTGATGCTGGAGAGCGCGGTAAATCATTTCTGCGACAGGAAAACAGATCGCGCGCACTGGATGACTTTTGCGCGATCACTCCTGCGCTCAATCCTCTCTCACCTGCTCGTGCGAACACTGTTTTGTCAGTCGTGGGGCGGGGCTTGGTGTTTAAGTTACAAGTAACCCCCCCGCCACCTATGGCGACGACGATGTGTGACATCGCCCAACCCTAGTGTATAATGTGTTTATTATATATAAATACACACGCACACACATCTATATGTAAGAAAAATTTTACGCTTTTATGTTATATATTTTATAATGGAAATTATATGACTATGAACATGTACATGTAAATACATATAAATATTTTCACATACACACACATAACACATATATAAACAAAAACTCGTTTTTGTATATATATAAATATATATATATATAGCACTTTTGAACTTTCTGCTTTAAAAATGAGGTGGGGAAAAAAAACTTCACCACTTCCACACAAAAATTGTCAATACTGATAATATGTTCCTTGAGAAGCAAATTGTCTGACACTAAAATACTGAAAATGTACTATTTAATTTACTTTACTTAAAATGAATTACATTTTAATGTATATTCAAATATATAAAATTATTTTCAGTTGTAATATTTCACAGTATTAAAGATTTACTGTTTTGTTTTTTTTATCCAACAAAAGAGGCTACAGTATCAATTCTAACAACAATCTCAGTATTTGTATTTCTTGCATAACCTTCAGCTCCCAAGCCAAAGAGTAAAATCTCATCCCTCCCTCAACAAACACACACGCAGACACACAATTATCCCCCCCTGCAATTTCCATTTAGCCCCCTAGCGCCATCTAGAGCCTGTCGGGGAGAGATAGCCTCTGCCGTCTGTTATTAATAGAGAAGGCGGGATATTTTTAGCTCGGTGTTGCCATGTGAACGGGTTGTCTAAGCGATGCTAGAGACGGGTGTTTCCATGCGGAGCTGACTTCAGCATTGCTTCTCCACTCGCTACTGCGATGCCACCTGCTCCCCTCTGACACACACACACACACACACACACCTCCGTCCTTCACATCCACCTGCCTGTCAGTCCACCTGAGCGTGTGCGAGCGAGATTGTTTGCCTCTTGCTTCGGCTCCCGTCACTCCCACACATTTGAGCTCTTTGTATGACTCGAGCTATTTTAGGAAATGCAAATGCGCTCGACATGGCACTTCCCTTTACTAATACAGCACTGCAGCTCCATTTAAATGAAACTGTATCGTCTGTATCACAATAAAGCACCTTTGGATGTGGTCCGTTTTGTAGTTCCAGGCACTTTGATGTACAGTACAGAGAAATGATTCTGTGTGTGTAATATATATATATATTTTGTTGTCTTTCACAGGGGCTGAACATCATCTTCAATGTGGCGCTGGCTCTACTGAAGGTACTGCATCTCACCGTGCTTATATTTGGTTGTTTTTAAATAGTTCAGAAAAGTCTGGGATGAAAGAATCTGTTATTTTAGTGTAGTTTATATATTATAGTGTTTATTTTCAATTAGCTTTCATCTTTAGAAAATTTAGTTTAAGTTGAAATTTCAACGATTTTGTTGTGTTTTTATTGCAATAACAGTTTTATCATATCACATAGTACTTCGGATTATTAACTTGTTTCAGTTAGTAGCCAAAACAACAACAAATTTTATTTTATTTATTTATTTATTTTTCTTTATTGCTTTTAGTTATTTTAATACTTCAGTTTAAACTTCAGTTGGTTGCCAAAGCAATATTTCTCATTTAAGTAAAAAAAAAATGTACTTAAGTTTTGATCTAAAATAACATTTCGGTTTTTTTCTGTATTTCCTTTTTACAGAAAACAATTCCCATAATAATTTGTTGTATTTACCAAAGACACTATTGAGTGCATTATTTTTATTTAATTTCTTGTCTTGCCTTGTCTTTTATTTTATTATTTTTTTATATAGTTTTTCATCATAATTATTTTGTCAGCATTGTTTTTTATTTTTTAGGTTTTTCACCCAAATATTTATTTTATACATACAGAGAGCAGTTCTCATAAAAATGTATTATGTTTACCAATAACAATGACATTTCTTTGAGTGCAATTTTTTTATTTTTAATTTATTTTAATTAAATTTATTTTTATCTTATGTCTTTATCCTAATCATAAAAAGTTAGGGAAATTAATTTACTAAAATGTGTGAGAATCCTGGCACATATGATTTGTTTCCTTTAGTTTAATACAGCAACTCTGCTGTATAAAGTAAAATATTGACACCGTCTCCCTCTGCTGGTCAGAAGACATACTGCCTTGATTTTTTTTATTTATTTTGTCCAAATATGTCATGCTGTTCAGGGCTTTGTATTATTTGCCATGAACAATATTAAAGAAGAAACTGAAACGCTTCATATATCGTAATATAATATTACAATCTCATATACAGCAATAGGCTAAAAACACTACAAAAACAGGATATCATTTCGTAGTGATACTCATAACCACACATGGAGACATAGGTTAGGAAATGCAGCATAAACAGGAAATAACCTCAGTGTATCACTTTTTCTGCACGCGAATGGCGTTTTTCTTTTCATAAGATGCATCGGCTCGTTAACGGCACATAATAAGGAAGTTGATCCGAGCCGTATGGCTGCTGTCGGAGTGATGTATGCCTGCATTTGGGTTGGTTGTGGTGGTGTTATTGATCAGCGTGTGACACGATAGATGACACCGTAAGCAGCTGTGGGTCATTAGCCCAGTAATGCCACTAGAGCTCTATTGATACAGCACTATTCATGGTGCATTAGGACAAGCAAAACTACTTTTTGCCAGCAAATTCACCTCTAAACACCTAATATTTTGATACTTTATAATTGCGGTTTTGAGTGAACCGTTTATTCAGCTTCCATTACAATTTAAAGGGCGGTTTGTCATTATCGCTTGGCCAATTCTGTCTGCTGCGAAGCTTTCCAGCAGCCCTCTCAGCACTTATACATTAGCTTCATCCACAAAAGCCACACCTTTATGTAAGCTGCAATGGCAGAATGACAAATGGAGCTATTGCTGGAGCGGACTGCGCTGGCCTGAATGTGTCTGAGCTAACCTATGGAGCAGACGCGGATATATCCGCTGATTTAATGCGGAGGAATAGACTCCACTTCCCTGTTCTGTAATTACAGCAGATGTGAGAACCAGAATAATGTTGTCTGGTTTCTTTTTAAAGCTAGCAAAACTCCAGGTGTTCATTAAAGGGGAACTGCGAGGGCTTTTGTGACGAGCCTTCAGATCTCAGGGTACTAGATTTACACAAGCTTACGATATAATTCGCCATCTTAAAGATAAACAACGTGTCTTACGTAATTTGTTACGACATGTGACCTGTCATGGCATTATTTATATTGTCACAAAACAATGTGTATTGTAATAAGAGTTAGGGAAAGACATGCGACTTCACTCCATAGGTGTGTTAAAATACCAGTGTGGGGGAATTAAAAAAAAAAAAAATTGTGACTATAAAAGGCCCAGTTTTGTTCCTTTTGTTTCATATCTTTTGCATAAAAATTACACCATATATATTTAATATGTTATATATATAAATATGTGTGTGTGTGTGTGTTCATATATTTATATATTTTTTTTATTTATTTCTTAGAAGAGCAGATGACTAAAAATTTTTAAACTCATAATATATATATGCATATTATACATCTATGTGTCAATTACAATAATGTAGATTACAAAGATTACATAAGCATATCTATCTATCCATATGTAATACATAATTTAAATATACATAAAACACATACAAAAGATATTTATTAAAAAACATGATTAAAAATACTCAGTGTCATAAGGCCAACTATTTTGTAATTTGCATTGTTTTAATTCTGAAAAAGATTATCAAATAAAATATAAAATATCAAGTAACACATTTAGTTTATTAAACGCTGTCATGTTGCTTCTGAATGTTTTTTTGTTGTTGTTCTTGTTTTTTTTGGTAGTTCATATTTTTTTCAGCTGTAATAATGATCTTATTTTCGTCACCATAATCCATTTTTATAAAAAAAAAAATAATAATAATAAAAAAAATATATATATATATATATATATATATGTGTGTACATTTACTATTTTCTAACATTTGACATATTAACATTAACATTATTAAAATTTTAGCATTATTCCTTATCTAAGGGCTGTAATATAAACCACACATATTCTTGACAGGTGGCCTGTGTGTGTGTGTGTGTGTTTTTTTTTTATATATCACATTGATTAAATTGCAGTGTGTAGTGTATGTAAAAGAAAGAAATATTATTGTTAGTGTGTTCTGCCATTTTCTCGCCGTGTTTAAATGGACACAGAAGGAACCAGTGACATCAGGTGGACAGAAGCTCATGTGACTGGGCTTGAGGATGCAAGAGATGTGGATTTACAGAGAGAGAGAGAGAGAGGGGGTTGCACTGCCTCGCTCCTATTGGCTAACCATTACGACATTCTCCCTGAAGGCTCCTGAACCACCTCCTCCTCTCTCTCTCTCTGCCGCTCCATACCCCTCCATCTCGCGCTCTGTTTCTCCACATGTCTCCGTGTCTGTTCCCTCAGCGAGCTTCCAGCAGCAATTAGCATTTAGCATGAGTTGCATCGGAGCCTCGGCCATGTCCACTGTCCGTTCGGTCTCCCGTTCCCTCACAATGCCCCTCCTATCCTCCTCTCCTCCTCCTTTTCCTCCACTCCGCTGCCTTTTCTAGCACCGACAGCATCTCTGTGAGCGTCTCCTCTTCCTCTCACGCGCCTGTCTTCTCAGGAAGAGCAAAGCAGAGAGAAGCTGCTGGAGCTGGACTGACGAAGGCCGTCTTCGCCTCCTTCATCCTAGACCTTTTGGACCTCGACGGGATGACGGAGCTGGCAGACTCTGGACCGAGCGAGAGCGAGGACTGAGCTGGACTCCATGGAATTGGATTCAGTTGACGGCGACTCAACTTTCGGTCCAAGACGAAACACGGAAGACGGGCTTGTCCGTCTCGGCAGCACCACGCGACTCTCCTCCCGCCTGTTGCCAGGCAACAGATTGCAAATTTGGGATTTCGGGAGGAGCCGGCCAATGATAAACCTGGGATCGAAGCACTGAAGTATGTCAAGCCACTTTGGCTTTGCTCTGGCGTGTTTTAAACTAGGCGTGGTCTCTGATATTGTTTACATTGCGGAGCCGGGGTGGATTTTGACGGCGTCTGCTCAAATCATGATCGAATGACACCCAGACTCCTTTAGTGCTACCGAATTAACCGCCTGGACCAACTTTTCCCAGATTGGACGCCGCCTCGGGACGTCACCGTGGCTGACTCCAGGTCGGCCCCAGAGCCTCTGTGGGAGGACGATGCTGGGGACTCTGAAGGAGCCCTAGAGGCTCTTTCACCTTTGACCCCAGAGAGAGACTTGGAGGAAGGGGGCGCTGGAGAGGACAAGGGCGGGCTGGTCAATGACTGTACCGATAGAGTGAGGGGGCTGCTGGGCATGGGTCACCGCCTGTTTGTGCCCCGGCTGTTGGCGGTGAGGGGCAGCTGCTGCAAACAGAGACCCTTTTCATGTCTGTTTGTGTGTTTATATGCGGCTCTTACCAGGCTCTTTTGTTAAAGTATCAGTAAAATGTTTTATTTTGTTTTATCAACAATGCTTTGATGTTTTATTTTGTATGTAAAATGCATTTTTTTATGTATTTATTTTTTTCTTTAATACATTCTTCACCTGCAGCGTACAAATTATTTTTAATTTTTTGTTATATATTTATTTGTTTGTTTGTATATTTATTTTATTTTATTGACAATACTTTGATGCCTTACATTCACTTGCAGCTGTTCTGTTTATTTTAAAATGATTTCAATTGTTTGTTTAATGTTTTATTTATTTATTTTTATTCATTTAATGCCTTTTTCACTTGTAGCAAAACAAGCATTTAATTATTTATTTTAAAATGTTTTATATATTTATTAATTAAAATGCTTGATGCCTCAGGTTTATTATTATTTATTTATTTATTTAATATCTTGAGTTTAGTTGCAGCATATAAACTATTATTTTATATATGTGTGTGTGTGTGTGTATATATATATATATATTTATTTATTTTTTAATGCTTTGATGCACTTGGTTTATTATTATTATTATTATTATTTTTATTTTATTTTATTTTATTATTTATGTTTTATCTATTTATTTATGTTCAGTTGCAAAAAACAATTTTTTTAATTTTTATTATTTATTTATTTTTAGGGGTGGATTTATTTTCTGTTAGCAAAGTGCAGATTAACTTTTGACCATAAATCAGTTATATTGGCCATAAAATAATAATGATTAGCTTTTCGCTATCAGCCAGATTTTCAGTATGGGTACTTCCTTAGAAACTATATTGTACTGTGCAAATCTTACTCTTACTGATGCTGACATTGGATATATGGATTTTAATATCTGATTTTTGCTCGACCAATAGCATCTGTAAAAGGTTAGGTGGCTTTGTCAGGTTCACAAAAGGCCAATTCAAACGTAAATGAGGAAAGCAATCACCTAGCAAAGTTCCTCTTCAGGCAGTTTATCAGGCCGGTTCTGCTGAAGTGACCCTAAAGCAGTTCTGTTTTTCTCTCTCTCTGTACGCAGACCTCCAAGGAAGACCTGCTTCAAGCTGACTTTGAGGGTGCGCTGAAATTTTTCCGGGTCCAGCTCCCAAAACGCTACAGGGCTGCAGAGAACGCTCGGCGCCTGATGGAGCAAGCCTGCAATATCAAGGTAAGAAACGACTCCAAACATCCGTCAAACACTCTGCATTTATTAATATATTTTAACTTCATTTCATTATGATTACTTGAGGTTTTAAACAAGACACCATTAATATATATTTTTTTTAATTGTAGTAATTTAATAATTGATCTACTTGTTTTAAATGTGCGTTGAACAATGATTTTGTCAAGTTGTGTGGCTTATAGTGAAGAGGTGTGTGTTTACTTGTCTGATCGGTTGGATTTATGCCTGGCGGATGATGAAATGGGTGGAAACTTAACAGATTTCATATAATCCCAGGTCACTTTGCATTGTCTGAGAAATGTGAAGCGCTGCACCACAAAGCTAGCATGCAGGTATTCAGAGAATGCTGAGACCTTGTCTGCGTTTCAAGGCTCCATTTGAAACAAGGTGAAGTTAAGACTCAAGGATAAATACCCACAATTCTCTCCCTGAAACCCATTCCA
>JAUMHR010000082.1:5622676-5636357 GCA_032361145.1 Enteromius fasciolatus
TGTATTTATATGGTCTGTTTCTATGCATACAGGATGCCAATTTTTATTTGTATATATGCTTTTAGATTTTAAATACCTGTGTATTTCATGTGTGTGTCTATATATATATATATATATATATACACACACACACACACACATATACAAACAGCTGATCATAGAACATAATCATAGAACCGGCTTCACTGACGAAATGGGCATGAATTAATCAACGATTAAAACGCCCAGCCCTATATTGATGTATATATATATATATATATATATGTGTGTGTGTGTGTGTGTGTATATATATATATATATATAAATATTAGTGCTATTAAACAATAATTTTTTTGTTTACATAATGTAGTGTGTGTTGTGTATATTAATTTTATATAGATAAATACAAACATGCATGTATATATTTAAGAAAAATATGCTGTTAATATATTAAATATATATTTGGAATACTTCAGAATGCTTTTTGTAGGAATAACTGGATATGCAATATGCCAAAACAATCAACAGAGCTCCTGCTTATTTTAGTTATTACAGTTTGGAGGCAAATATGCTGGGATCATAAAATATCCTTTTTATGTATGCGTGTAGTTTGGCCCAACTGTTGAACAGTAGAAAAGTATCTCATGCACTCTGTGCTATGTTGTCCATTCACCGAGAACCATGCATTTGTCAGAGTTTAGGACCCAGCAAAATCAGAAACCGGAGAGGGCCGAGCTCTCTGTGGGAAACCAGCACCTGAGTGAGGTGATGTAACAGGTGCATTCATCAGCAAGTCCACAAAAACAGTAGCCTCGTTTTACGCCAGAATCATGTGACTGTAAGGTCATTATCCTTTGTTTTTCCGGCACTTTCGACTACCTACAGTCCACACCCACCTCCATGCACCCTTGCTCCCACACCCTAACGAGTAGGATAGGTTTATACCTGCAACACATGCACCACACACTTCATTTGGACAATACTTGCATCATGCCAAGAGGCGTTTTGCCTATATAAACGATTTCTGCGCTGTCATCGCTCCCAGCATCTACGTTGACCACGCCTCATCGCTTCCCGTGTGCCTATGTGTACTTAGTCACACTTTCCTCTTTATCTCCTGCAAACAAAAGGCAGAGACAGGCAGGAGAGCGGATCAATGAGGCGTTTCATCCAAAACGAGTGGGTGAATAAAGACGTTTAGCCTGCCACTCAACCTCAAAAGAGATATTTTTATCCTCACCGTCTCCAGTCTTGCTGGTTTCTAGAAGATTCTGTCTTTGGGATGTCGACTGGATGTGTATTATGAGATGGCTGGGAGGGAGGAGACTGTGTAGCAAGGACAGGAAGCCTTGTATCTCCATATCAGACCTGGACACCACATACTCAGTCAGAGAGAGAGAGAGAGGGAGCGTGAAGCTGTGCACAGATTACTTCTGCCACCCATGATCCCAGCCGTTTCCAATCACATGTGCAAGAAGAGGAAATGCAAAGAGGTTGTTTCTCTTTGAAACGGTGAATTTAAAGAGGATCAAGTCGGCGGGTAATAAGCTTACGGGGTGATGGAATTCACAGGCACCTGCTTGCGTCGAAAGCACGAGCCGTACGAACTTCCCCCTCGGCGGATTACCAGCCCAATTCCAAATTTCACATCCCCTTGATATTGAAAGAGGACTTAATCGAAACGAGACGTGCTTTGAGAGCAGAAACGGCTTTGGAGAACTACGACCGTCCCGAGTCTGCGTTCGGATACTCATTAAACCAAGGCTTCGTTACTCTCGGGAGGTAAGATAAAGAAGATAAAACGAGGGCCACAGGGGAGTTAGAAGACCCCGTTGCGGTTTTTCTGGCAAACCCAAATTCCCCCTGTCTTTTCCGCTTGCCTCGCGCTTCACATTTCCCACTGCTGCTGTGGCGATAAGAGCCGTCGCAACTTCACTTTGTCTCTTTGGAGGAACCGAGCAGGATACACGAACCTTGGAAGGCAAAACCAGAGAGCGAGAGAGAGAGAGTGTGTGTGTTCTTCTATGGTCCATCCCCCTTGCATTTATTTCCCGCCTCAAGGGGCCGGCTCTCATCCGTGAAGAAACTTGTCTGCTGGTCCCGGTCTCAGCAGACTTGTCAGCTCTCTCCTCCCTCCCTCCCTCCCTTGTTTCTCGAAGCTCACCTGTCTCGCTCTGTGCTCAGACGCTTTGGCAAGATGATGCAGGAAGTGTCGATCACGGTGGCTTACGACGCTCATGTTATCAATCAGATCAACGAGGAGGACTTCTTCGCCAGTCTGGTGGCCAACTCCAAACCTAAACCGGTGGTAAGTCTGAGACAAATAGCTGTAGTTACCTTCATGTGTGGACAAGAACGTGGTCTAGTCTTGTAGAGCCTCTTTCCTCTGAGCTTGCTCGTTTTATACCGTCTCGGGCAGTGAGACATGTCCTGTAATGAAATTACAAGGCTGTAAATTTGACCCATTATGTCCTTATTCCAAGGAATGCCAGCTCAGAGCTGAAAATACTGTGTGTGTGATAAAGGAACAAGCTATTGGTTGCCAACCTAATGCAATTTTGCATGATGTGACTCTTTCCCCTCAAGTAGATGTTTTGAATACCTAGTGACCCGAATATGCAAACGCACTTGTTTAACAAATCCGATGAATCAAAATGAAGCTAATGCCTTTTTTTAAGGAGTTTTCTGGCAACCATGCATATTCCTGATATCGTGACGCATTTCAGTTTCTGTATATTCACATTTATAGGAAACGTGAGCTGTTTCTGTCAACATGAATGGAAAGATGAGCTACTCATTCAAACCTGTGTAGGTGTTTTGGGTTTATACAAAAATGTCATTTACACCAACAACGTTCGGTTGAGGCGAAACCTACCGAATGAACTTTCCCTGTGCATATGACTGTGGGTGTTAAACTAAACGAACGTTGTGCCGAGAGCTTGACTGCCATGTCGCTTGGGACCATTTCAACATGTCATTTTTGTGGTCTGTGGCTACACAGTGCATCCGGAACAAGCCTTCCTTTAACATCTCTTCATCTAATGATGCCTGCCCTGACTGTCGGGTTAATAGACTGATGCTTGATCCCTTTTTTTGTTTGAAAGCCCTGTTCTCACCAAGAACGATAACTAGTTCTGAAAATTAGTTCTCAGTATTAAAGTATAGCAGAGTTCACACCACGGCTATAAAGATAAAGTTGATGAACGATTAAAAACATTGACACCCAATCAGAATCCAGCTGTAACAAGCTCGAGAATTTAAAGTTGCAGTGTGTTCAAACGCCAACAGAATCATTAAAGTGGAGTTTACTTCATAATGTTGAATGTTACAGAATTTGACACGTTTTAGATGAATAAATCAGAAGTCAGAACTGCGAAGCCAAAATGTGCAGTAGATGCACTACAGTGTGTGTTCCTAGTTAAGATAATAGACTACAATGATATGGAGTGCTGCAAAATGATCTGTTTTGCACAGCTAATAATGTCTGGACGTGGATGAGAACGTAATTAGAGCCATACAAATGGCAGCCCCCGCTCTGACAGGAAGAACAAAGTGGATACAAGCAGAAACTTAAAGGTCTTTACAGCAGCTTGTCAAAATAAAGGTTCGGTTTAACTTGAAGAAACTGTGACAGAAATATATTACTGAATGTAATGATGGTAGTACTGATCTTAATAAAATGAAAGCATAAGGAATATCTTACACATTTGTACTTGCTGTACTCGTGCTATTGTTACATGTGTGTAGTTACAGTAATATTACTGCTGTAGATACTACTGTATGTACCGGTGTGTACTTACACTGCGGTTACATACTACATACACATCTATATGGAAGTACACAGGTATCAGGGACGCTTAATATAAAGTGAGACCAAAATTTGCATAAAATCAATTAATTAGAGATGCTTTTATTACAAAAATGTAATGAAACCATTCAAATTCACATCAAAAACATTAATGGAAAGCTTCAAATTTTGTGACTTTGAAAAAATGAGAAAAAAGTGAATCCGAGAGGGGAAATGAAACATTTCATACGGCCTTAAAAAATGTATTTTTGTTAAACTTTTAATAAAATGCTGCTAAATTGTGTTTTATAATGTTGTTTTTATGTTATTTTAATAAGATTTAATTGAACCATTAAAACAGTCTAGAAAAGTGTAAACCGAAAGAAACAGAATCCAAAATAATTTCTTAAGGCACTACTCAGAATGAAGCCCCTAGCAACTATTCCATCCTCTTTTTCTGTCTCAGTCCTGATATTATCGACTGTTTCCTTGTCCTCATGGTTCACTGTGTTCTGTGGAGTTTGTATCATGTTCACATTCCTCGAACGGCACAAAACAGACACTTTGTGCTGCGGTCCAAGCCTTTCAGAAGGAGAAGTCCTCTTACCCAAGCTCCAGCTTCTGCATCGTCATATTACAAACGCTTTCGCAAAAACAAGCCTCGAGACTTCAGTGAGTGTGACAGCTTCTCGCTCCGCCGACCCTCATCCTGAGGTCAGAGGTCAAACACACTGAACGAAACTCAACACTGAGCTGCTGTTTAGAAGATCTGATTCAGTTACCAATAAGAAAGAAGGTCTTTTTGAGACATGAAAAGCCTATCTCAAGTCGATATGCTTCACTTTTCGCAAGCAATGTTGTACCGAAACCCCAGACAGCTGCTTGTTTTACTTCAAAACGCGGTGTTGCTTGGACATACGTGTTTCTGCTTTGTGTGTGAGCAGTTTAGAATTCAAATGAAAAAGAAAATTATAAAAGACTTTATGAGGACTGATCCCAGGCCTGCTGAATGAAGACTTGTAATAAACAAAGTCTTCTGCAGTAAAGCCGGATGAAGAGATCCCCTCAGGACCGGCTTCACCGAGCACGCTCCACCCTCAGAGGCTCCACGCTTACTCCGGCTCGCTGCTATAGCAATGGACACCACCTTTGGGTTTCGTGCTTTGTTGTTGCTGAGGAAGTTTAGGAAGGGTTGTTTTTGAGGTGCTGCTGTTTGCTGATGGTTGACTGTCTTGAGAAGTCAACTGTGGGAGAACTATGTGTCTGCGTGTGTTTGTTTTTAATAATTACCTTTAAAAAAAAATATATATATATATATATATATATATATTATATTTAGATGTAATGTAAAGATCATGTTCCATGAAGATATTTTGTACATTTCCTACCGTAAATATATTAAGACCTTTATAATTATATAATAATTTATATTTTATCATCTTAAAAATATATTAAGATTTATGATAATTTGAACAACTTTAAATGTGATTTTTATTTTTTATGTTATTTATTTTGCACCCTCAGATTCCAGATTTTCAAATAGGTGTCTTTCGGCCAAATATTGTCGTATCCTAACAAGCCATACATCAAGGGAAACTTATAAAATGGAGATTTTTTTGTAATTTTGAAAATGAAAGCAAATCCGTTTTTTTTATATAACAATATTAAAAATGAATGAAAAGGGAAAAAAAACAATGATAATATATTACATATGATATTTTAAGAAGTGTCGATGTATTTGATTTTTACTTTTATCTTGACTTTAATACTAGTGAATAGACTTCTTATAAATTACGTTATTTTGCATTTTTTATACTATATAATAATTCTATTTATACAACTTTATATTCATATTTAAAAGTTTATATTTGTTATTAACATTGACAAATAATTGTTATATAATTTTTATTTGTGTACAAGTACAATTTTTTAACATGGTTTAAAATGTATCAAATTTTTAATGTTTTAATGTTTTTTTTTTTATTAAATATACATCTTAATACATTTAACATTGTATACGATATAGTACTAATAATATAATCCCACTTTTATACAGTTTCGTTTAAAAATGTTTATTTGTAAATAACATTAATATAATATAAAGAATATTAACATATTGTATTTATAAATAATTATTTCCTATATAACTGTTAATTAAATATATGTTTAAATACATTTAACAATTTTTGCTAATTATACATAATTTATTAATTTATAATATATGTAAAGGATAATTCATATCAGAATGAAATATAAATATATATGTGTGTGTATATATATATATATATATATATTTGTCCTTGGTGTTTTGAAGAGGGGGTGCTTTAGATGTTTAGATGAACAGTATTTATGAGGCAAAACAATGTTCCTGTTATGTTTTTTCGACCCTGATGAAAAGTAAAGTCTCTGTGTTTATTTCCTCCTCAGGTGCCGACCAAGAAGCTGAAGAAGTTCGAGAAGGAGTATCAGTCTCTGAGAGAGAGTCAGCTGCAGCAGGAAGACCCAATAGACCGCTATCAGGTAAGCAGGAACCTGATTAACCTCCACCTCCTCTGATCCTCATCCTCCTACATTCATCTTCATCTCGCTCTGTCTCAGTTCAGGACTGTGTAACGGGCCGCTCTGGAAACCACAGACTCTGGAAAAGAGCCAAGCGCTCACTCGCATGTAGATTGCTTTTGTTACACCTTCACACGAGTAACTTAATTTATTTTTTTACAGCTCTTTATGAAGGAAAACTGATGTTTTTTTTAATTTAAGTGGTATGTTTCATTTTTTTATTCTTGGAAAAAGTGTTGGCGTATATTTAAATCCCATGTTTACATTGACTGAGATGTTTTTATTTAAATGGATGCCATTTTTTCAATGTACTATAGTTTTTACATTTTGAGGTTTATGTTGTTAATGTGGAAAAAATAAAAAAAGTTGACATCTGAATGGAAATCCAAAGCCTTGTGCAATGTTGAAAAGCTGTTAAAGGAAGCTGTGTTACTCAGTGGTTTCCTTGCTGTCACTTCCTGTTTACCCTGTCCCTCACTCAACCCACTAACCAATGAGATTCCCTCACTCACCCATTTAACCAATGAGCTGTGGCGGGGGGTGGAGCATGGATGGGGAAGGCGTCTGCGGTTCTTGTTCTCGTGGGTGTTGTGTTGACTGTGGTTGGGTCTACGCTGCAGGTAAGCCTTCAGCCCACCAGCGCTCATCGGCTACTAACCTCTGCCTGCCTCTCTCTCTCTGTGTGTGTGTGTGATTTGACATGATCAAGCCTTTCCATGTTACCTCAGCTGCTGTGCACAACCTAACCAGCGATGTGTGTGTTTGTAAATGGAAGTCGGATGACCGCTTTCCTGTTCCTGATAAGGAAATGTGTGTCATGTGAGGCGGTGGGAGACTCCCTGTGACAACGGCTACTCTCTAATCAGGCAACGCAGAGTCACGCTGCGGTCGTTAACGTCGTTTCTCAACACTAGATGTGTGAAATACTGCTCTTAGATGGCCATGTGATCTCAAAGTGGCTTCTAGCCGCCTGTAGTCTCTTTTTCTTTATAGTAAATGTGCAGTTTTTTGGTGTTTCCTGCTTTTGTTTAAGGCTAAAGGGACTGTCTGGTAGATTATGAACTGTGGGGAATATATATTTAATTTGAGTGATATAAAAATATATTCTTTAAATATTTAAAATGCAAACATGCATGGTTTCGTCGCATTTCACAGCTTATTTACCTTTTTGTATTTTTTTTTATTTTTTGACTTATTTTTGTTATTATTTCCCAATATTTTCTCTATTTTATGATTTTTTTTGTTATAAATATTTTACTACTAGCTATATTTGTTAAAATTAGTTTATCTAATTTTATTTTATCCTTTATTTTGTATTTTTTAACCATATTCTAATTATCTAATAAAGCTATTTTAGATATATTTATAACATTATATAATGTCACAATCTATTTTTAGTTACAATCTTTTACTTTTGCTATCTTATGTTGTTATATTTTTTTCTATTATTGTCTATTTATAATTTATATTTATAATTTATCTATTTATAATTAGAATATTTATAATTGTCATTTTTATTCACTATTACCACTCTATTTTCTATTATTAAAATGTATTACCAATCAGCTTTTTATTACTATACATTTATTATACTTAATATTTTCTATTAGTATATTAATTGTTTATTATTATCTTAATTCAGGTTCTTTTTGTTTATATAGTAATTTATTTTTTTACTGTTATAATGTTATTTGTCTATATATATTTTCTTTTACAATTTTATATAATTTTGAATATGTTTTTTTTTTTTTTTACACACAAAAAATGTCATACCTGGTTAGTACACAGTGTAAGTGACAGAAAAAGTAACCTGTCGAAGATATTAAAACATTTAATGAAAGAACATTTATTTTCATTTTAGTTTGTGTCGTGAAACGGTGCAGTTCACACAATCATTTCAACATTTGTTATGCTTACATGTGAGTGCTTGGGAAATTTGAGTCTGCAGTTTGTGCAAAGCTAGCCTTGCAGCCTTTTCAGTCTCCGTCTGTAAATCTGCACGAGGTCCCCACCATTAGTTCATAAATGAAGTGTGTCTGTGTCCCTGCAGAGAGAGAACCGGCGGTTGCAGGAGGCCAGCATGCGTCTGGAGCAGGAGAACGACGATCTCGCCCATGAACTGGTGACCAGCAAGATAGCACTGAGGAACGACCTGGACCAGGTACTTCTACACTAGTTAACACATACAGCTCTTGTTCACGTCTGGTGTGTTAATAAGCTTTGCGTCATCAGGCTGAGGACAAGGCTGATGTTTTAAACAAAGAACTGCTCAACACTAAACAAAGGCTGGTGGAGACCGAGGAGGAGAAGAGAAGGCAAGAGGAGGAGACGGCACAGGTACGAGGACTGAGGACTCACTTTGACCCTCGAAGAGATTTCACTGCTACGCACATGTACAGTAATGTTTTCTTTTCAGCTGAAGGAAGTGTTCAGAAGAGAGCTGGAGAAAGCGGAGTTAGAGATCAAGAAGACCACGGCCATCATAGCAGAGTATAAACAGGTATATCGGAGTATCATCGAAATTCACCACACGTTTACTTCAGGACAGGATTATTATACTGGAAGATATATATACAGTGGGTAACAAAAGTATTCAGACCCCCTTAAATTTTTCACTCAAATAAATTTAAGTTCATTTTTTCCTCATTAATGTACACACAGCACCCAATATTGACAGAAAAACACAGAAATGTTGACCTTTTTGCAGCTTTATTAAAAAGGAAAAACCGAAATATCACAAGGTCATAAGTATTCAGACCCTTGCTCAGTATTTAGTTGAAGCACCCAGTCTTTTTGGGAAAGATGCCACAGGTTTTTCACACCTGCATTTGGGGATCCTCTGCCATTCCTCCTTGCAGATCCTCTCCCGTTCTGTCAGGTTGTTTAAAAATTGTAAACCAAGGGAACGACTTGGTAAATTGTGAGCAGGATTTAGTATACCAAGAGAAAGAGTTGTTACATTGTAAGCACAATTTCCTACTTCTTTTTCATATCACAAAAAATCGATCTAGAAAATCTAGAATACAATCACTAATGTAACACTGATTCAGTGTTTATTGTGATGAATAGAGTACAATGAGGTCTGACATTTTATTGTCTGTTTGCATTAGATATGTTCCCAGTTAAGTACGAGACTGGAGAAACAGCAGGCGTCCACAAAAGAGGAACTGGATATAGTTAAAGTGAGTAAATAATCTGCATACTTTTCTATGGCACGTGGAGCAGTGACGATCGTAACATGTTGTTGTTCTTCCAGGCTAAAGTGATGGCGTGCGAGCGCTGTAGGGAAGTGTTCAGCAAAGACGGACCCCTGCAGATCCCGGCGGTGAGTCAGGACAACCGGGACACGGACCTGGACGAGGAGAAGGACTCGCTGAAGGCTCAGCTGCGAGAACTAGAACTGGAGCTGGCGCAAACCAAACTCCAGCTGGTGGAGGCCAAGTGCAAGATCCAGGTCAGACCTCACGCCATATAAACCTCCACGGTGCTGGAGATTTACACATGAGACTCGGATAATTATCAGCAGCTCCAACCAAATCACTTGTGGAAGTTTACATTGACTAATATATTCTGAGCTTGTTAAGCGCACCGTAAGGGAAATTTGTGGCTAGCTACTAATGAACATATTTGAAATCAGTGTGTTATCGATAGTTTGTATCCTACCACAATTTAGTGCCACATTAACCTAACCCTAACACATTAACACTAACCTGTCACTCAAACCAAGTAGGAAAATGAGATGAGCATAATTTTGACTTAAATCTCAAAATGTTGTTCATGCAATTTTAACATTATTTTGTCGTTTTAACTTTATTCTCATAATGCTGCAACTTTGTTCATGTATTTTTGCCTTAATCGCATAATTCTGACTTTTAATGCGCAATTTTGATTGAAATATCAGTAGTTTATGCCTGCTTTATCAAAATTTCAGAATTTATTCACTTCAGTTTTACTTTGTCCGAACCATTTCACTTTAATCTCATAATTTTTTACTTAAATATTTAAAACTAAGCAAATAATCTCGTAATTTTAAGATTCTCGTAATGTTAGGACTTTATTCACATAATGTTACGACTATGTTCTACTTCTCAAAGTATTACATTTTTCAAGTGCTACTTTTTTAATCTGTAAACTTTATTCTTAAGATTTAGTTTTTGTAAATGACCTACTTGTAATATCTTGGCGAAAAACAAGGTATATGTCTTAATATCCGTCTTTATTTCTTTATATGCTGCACCAGGAGCTGGAGCACCAGAGGGGTGTTTTGATGACTGAGGTCCAAGCTGCCAAAAACTCCTGGTTCAGTAAAACACTGGGCTCCCTCAAGAATTCAGCCAGTAACCAGTCACCCTCCTCACCCAAAGAGGGCCAGTAGGACTCGCCAAGGGCTTAACCAAAGGGTAGAGGAGCGTGACCCATCCACTCGGCCAATCGGAGCAGAAAACAACACTACTAGCAACACAACATGGCAGTGCTGTATGCCCTCACATGGACTAATGAACCACCTCCACGTGCATTTAACAGTCTGTTACCGTTTCTGTAGCTTGTGATGCCACCTACTGGACAGTGACAGTACTACAGTGATAACTATTACGTCATTGTTATCCACTTCTGCCATGGATTTTTCTTGTTAGGAAATCAATTCTAGCATGCAAGTACATAACTATTGACTTTAGCTGCCAATTTAACGTTTGTTTTTTTTCTCTCAGAGGAAATACCGCATTCTGCTAACAATTAAACGTAAAAAAAGAAATAATTTTGTTTTTCTATATATAAATAATAAATGTAACATTTTTGTCATACATGTGTATAACTAAATGTCGATTTTTATTTTAATCTTGTACAGTTCTGAAAGAAAAGCGTTGCGTTATTTTTTACGATTTTGAATGTGCTCTTTATAAATGTCAAATACCGAAAAGCACAGAGAAATTGAAATTGTATCACATGACATTCCCTCCGTCCGTTTTAAATTGCTGTAGACTGTTTGGGGATCCGTTTCGCAGTGAGCAGATCACGTGACAAACTGCTTATTTTATTTTATTTAACAGGTATACGTGAGCGATTGGGTGACGGATGCCATGCAGAAATCAAGAACATGTCAATATTGTTTTTTCTGTGTTTGTTTTTTAAGGAAAGAAGTAAACCAGGTCGCACAGATGTATCGTTGAGGTCAGTGTGACTTCAAAGCCATATCTGCGTTTCATTTGTTCAATAACTTCCCTTTATGTGTTGTATATCACCCTGGGGAGTGAATTCATCTGCATGGCTCTTATTCGCACTAACAAAGCGCCATATTGTGAACATGCTTTATTTACACTGAAAAAAAAAAGTTTTTGTTAATTTTTTGACTGTGATTTAAAGATGCCAAACTAATGATACAAATTAAGAAAGAGATGTCAGTTTAATATGCACTAATAGTGCTGTCCTGTGGATGGTTACAGGTGTTTTTATATATGGTAATCTACAGGACAGAAGACATTGCTTCTGTGCATCTGGTTTATTGTCCGTTCATCATTGTTTCAGCCTGCTGATGTCATCTGTCTAATAACTATCTGACGGTAAATATCTGGTTCTTGATCCCATGTTTGACTACAAGTCTGATTCACACCTTTCGTTGTTCCAATAAACGGTAATGATAATAAATCTGTCGACTTGTGTATCATTTTTTTGTTGTTTTGATAGTTCCATTATTATATACCTTTCTGCTTATATGTATGTATATATGTATGTGTATGTATATATATATATATGTGTGTATGTATGTGTATGTATATATATATATGTATATATGTATGTGTATGTATATATATATGTATGTGTATGTATATATATATGTATATATGTATGTGTATGTATATGTATATATGTATGTATATGTATATATGTATATATGTATGTATGTGTATGTATATGTATATATGTATGTGTATGTATATATATGTATGTATATATGTATGTGTATGTATATATATGTATGTGTATGTATATATATATATATGTGTGTGTGTGTGTGTGTATATATATCTATATATGTGTATATATATATATTATTTTTTTATTTTATTAATTTTTTTATTTTGGCTTCATTCAGCCAGTGTCCGGGTCTGGTGGAGCACTTTTAGCTGTAGCTTAGCATAGGTAATTTTGATATTTTTCCTATTTAAAACTCGTGTACAAAGACCTACGTAAGTTGTGATTTTCTAGCCCAATGTGGCTAGGAACTACACTCTCATTCCTGCATAATAATCAAGGAAAATTGCTGCTGTATCCTGATGTTTAAGCGAGATGCTAACGGTCTAACCAGATTGAATGATATATGCTAAGACCTGTAGATCGGCTGAACGGATTCAAACGTAAGAGTTTATGTAAAATGTCCATTTTCACTAAAAGTGTAGTGAGTTTTTACTTGCAAATCATCCTAAAATCACAAGTATTTTAAACACAGTCCAGTACCATAACAAATGTTTAATAGCTATTCGCGAACAGTTTACATTGTGTGTTTCCGTACAGATTTTTTGCTAAATGGTGGATATACTGATATGTATATAATGGCCAGTTTCCACAACTGATGGATGGTGTCCTGTGGGGTGTGTCCTCATAGATCTGGACCAGGCCATCACTGAGCTCCTTGACAGTCTGAGGTGCAGCTTGAACCAAAATAATGTTTCTGAAGTGTTTTATTGAATTGAGGTCAGGTGAGCGTTGGGAGCCATTCAGAGGTATCAATTCCTTCATCCTCCAGGAACTGCCTACATATTCTCGCCACATGAGGCTGGAAATTGTGAACCGAGGGTGGTAAATCTCCATCACCTGTTTTCAAATGGAGCGGCAGTTAATACACAGAGCCGTTACATCACTGACAAGCTACGCAATATCACGTTCAGTACTGCAAATCAATCGCCCGCAAAACTGAACCAGATATTGCATAGCTTGTCAGTGATCTACGTCTCTGTGTATTAACTACCGCTCCATTTGAAAACGGCTGATGGAGATCTAAAGCTAATTAAAGAACCGTCTTTACTGATGAGATACGCATGAATATATCGTACAATATATTGCCCAGGGTGCTACTGTTTAGCCTGTAGAAGTCTGCCTTTACGTGGATATGCCTCCCAAGACAATCACAGACATTGCTGGGCAGTGAGCACAGGGCAAATGCTGAAAAAAGATAAATGTGGAGAAAATGTCAAAGGCGTCCACCTGTAAAACCATTCCTGTTTTGGGGGTTGTCTCTTTGTTGCCCATTTAACGCAACTGTTGTTAATTTCATTAAAGTGCTCCTATTATGCCATTTTAAAGGTGGCTAATATTGTTTTATGAGTGTCTTAAAGCAGGTTTATGTGTATGCAAGGTCAA
>JAUMHR010000082.1:5678016-5691776 GCA_032361145.1 Enteromius fasciolatus
CAGGACTTAGAACGCATTTTACGTCCAGACTAGTCTTACGACCGGGCGTACGTCCAGCTGGTGCAACCGGCCCCAGGGTTGCTTTGTTTCATGTAATTTTTGAAAGTCGTGGTAAATGTAACTTGATCTCACTTGAATGAGAGGGGTGGCAGATTTACACTAACGTTAGTGCGTTTTCGCTTTAAAACGGCGTTTTAGAAAGAAAATGATCCTTGTTTATACTGACTTTTCTACTGCGGTTTAGAAACGATCTCTGTTTACACTATACACAACCATTTATGCAAGTATAGATATACGGACTCATTATTATTTAGATCGCCGAGGCGTTTCCGAGTGAGGACTCTAACGCATATCTATACAACGGGAACGCGCATGATGTTGAGAGAGAATGTGGGCAGCGTCATCGTTTTCAAAAGTCTCCTGTGTGGTGAAAATGACATTTACAGCATTTTTACAAAAACCTGGTAACACTTGTCATGCCTATAATTAAATATTAATTATCATAATAGAATCACTTCAAACGTGTAATCTCGAATGGGTAAATAATCTGATTACAGTGATATTTACCTTGATTTTTCTTTGTTTTCTTCATAAACACTTAACCTTTTCTCTAACCAGCGTCTCTTTGAAACAAATAGGGTTATAATGAAAACAAAATGTGGTGAAAATGGGGGAATCGTTTTTTTTAAACAAATTTAAAATTGTTTTCTGAATATGTCTCTTTGTTCAGAATGTAAAATTAAACACGTAATCGTTCCTATTTTTATACACGTTCAGAAAACCAAATATGAAGGAGGCTGAAATCTGTTTTCGAATCAAGTTAAGTCATAATACGATAGTTACAATAACAACTGCAGTGAAGCTCAAAGATATTCTGCGTTAACTGGCCACCTGAGAATTTTAAACTAGAATGCGTCACACGTGGTTTCCCATCATGCCTCTCGTCGCTTCCAATATCAGCTTCGCGTTCTCAGCATCTCCGCCATTTCACCAGACGAAGGACACGAGCAGCGACTGAACAGTTTTCGCGGTAGTGACGACGCAACGGGACAACAACTCGACTGAGCAGCGACCGTCGTTGTTTTTACGACTTCAAACTCGTTTTTATCTGCATCTAGACCTGGTCTGCGTGGTTTAGGACGGTTTAATCTGAAAACGGAGGACGACGGCGAATATCTGAAGGCAAAATGTCGTCTGAGGTTAAATCCGAGAAGCCAGAGAAACAAGAACAAGGGTAACCCGACAACTGCATGCTTTCAATTGCACGTCTTGCTAATTTATACGGTTAAAACAGTAATGTTTTATGTGCATAATGTATTTTTACCACGGGTAGTTGGGTTTCGGTTAAATGTGCGCGTTAAAGGACGAACTCGTTTGTTTGGTTCGTGTCTCGACGAAACAAAGAGTCGTTGGATTCACAATGGGAGGAAACGAGCCGTGGAAACAGCGTGCGTGAAATGTGCATAATACACAAAATAAAACGCGTAGACGAGATGTGAACGGCTTTTTTGTTTGTTTGTTACGCAACACATCTAGATTGAGTGTCCTTTGTTTGCTGCGGCCTAGTTTGTTGCACGTTTGGTCAGTTTCCTGCCCATTGGAAACCACGAATGTCTTGTTTTATATGTTAACATCTAACAAATAACGTAAACACAGATAATTATTATTATTATTTTTTTTATGAAGAAAACATATTTGTCCAAATAAATTTTTTTGGGCGGGGGATGCTGGAATAAAAAGTTAAGGTAGATTCAAAGTGCAAACTCAACCCTGTTACTAAAGTTACAGTAGGGAAATGATTTGTTAATGTTAAAGTAGTTTTTCCCCTCTTAGTTACTACAAAAACATTTGTTCTCTGTCTGGCTAGAGTGTCTGTGTAATATTAAAATATTCAACCCCGTTACACATTAAAAATTCATTGTATTAGCGAAATATAGAACACGTAACGTTTGCATGTACTTAATTTTGTTAACACGGTTGAAGAAAATTCAAACCTTGCTGAGCAAATAAAATCAAACCATAACGCACTTTAATTTGTTCGTTTTAAAGATTTTATAATGCATGGTTAAAAATGTAAAGTTTTGCAACGGTTTCCACAATTTCTTTAAGATATATTTTTTTTACTACTTTATGCAAAATTTTCAAACCTATTATGCGTTCTTAACTTCACATTTATCGATGTAAAAAATCTGTCTTTTATACCGTTTATATTTTGGTAGCAGGGTTTGGAAAATGTATACTCATAGAGAATGACTAGCATAAATGTACTTCTATCGAGCTTGATTGCATGATTTTCTCGTTGGGTGGGATAACATCTATTGAATTGCATGATTTAATTTAAAAAATATATATATATTTTCTTTTCCCTCCTGAATGCAGAAATGCGGTAAATGGCAAGTCCAACCATGAGTCGAGAAAGGAGAGGCCCCAGAAACGTGGTGGCGGGGGCCGCTTTGAACCTTACGGGAACCCCAACAAGAGATACCGTGTGTTTGTCAGCAACATTCCCTACGATGTTAAATGGCAAACTCTGAAAGATCTCATGAAGGAAAAAGGTACGTTTTCGTCGTGTTTAGCTGCACATCCTAGGTTAGCATAGAGCCATGGAGCTTTATTTTTTTAGTTTTTTGGGGGTTTGGAAGGTGGCCACCTACTCAGTTGCTTTAGGTCCGAGGATAAACATCCCATCATGGGGAAGTGGTCTGTTGGAAAAGTGTCTTGTCTGTTGTGGAAAACGATTTAACAATTCAAGCTTGCTAATGTTGGTGGATGGCACTTTAAAAATTGTGCGAAATGCACGTATACACAGAATCGAGTCTAATCCATTTATACGAATCTGATACCATCATTCGGTTTCTTTTTGGCTTTGGAGAAAGTATGTTTTTTTTCCCACCCTAACCTGTTGGTATTTTAGTACAATATGAGTGGTCACATTTTTCCCTATCCATGTGTAGCAGCTCCTCCATGCCTAAAGTTTCGTACGCATGGGGAATTTCATGTGGAAATTGTTGCCTGTAGAATTAAATTGCATTTTCTTTTTTAGGTGAATGCCAGAGTGAATGTTGTTGCAGCTGATCTTCATTATTGTGCCCTTAAAAAATGGATGTGATTGATTTTCTGGGGGTACAGGTCTACAGAGTAAAGCAGCTTCTTAAGCTGGTCCTTGTTTTATCTTGCTGGAGAAATGCCAGGTGGTTCTTCGAGGTAGTTTTTGACAAAACTAGACTAGACCTGGTTTGGGTTTGCAGTCTCATCTAATTCTATTCTTGAGTGTTCATCCAACTGGACGTGTTGGAGCTGGTTTGGCTAATCGATTAAATTCAAGAGTCCAATTGTTTAGTTGGGAAGCCAAGTTGGTTCCAGGTGGACTAGGGTTTCGGTTTCTGTAACGTCAAACAATTTATTTTACAACATAGGTTTAGATCTTTTTATTCAGTAACTTTATTTTTATTATTATTTTTTGCCCTAATGATACGGTTTAGTTGTGTCGAATGTTTTGGAGGTAGCCGAAGACTTGCTAACCTTACCAACAAAGGCCATAGTTGACAATTCATCCAATTTTCGATGGCTTGGGAGGTCAAATCCTTTTGGTCAGTCTTGGATGTTGAGGTTCCCAGCAAGGACAGCTTAAGAAGTTCACCTCAGTACACTTTTACAGCTTGCTTCTTGTAGACCTGTACCAGAATTTGTGCTGCTGAGGTGCTGGGGGAGGAGGCTCTGGACTCGCAGGCCGAGCTCACTCTCACCGTCCCCCCGTTTGTGTCTGCTCTAAACCCCAATTGTTCTCTCGGCTTCTCTCCCCTTGGTGTGTGTCGTCTGGAATCTGATTTGTAGTGGGTGAGGTAACGTACGTGGAACACTTAATGGACGGAGAAGGCAAATCAAGGGTAAGTGCAAGAGACGAACCTCCATTTGTCCGCTTGAGTTCTTACATGTACTCTTAGATTTTAATGTGGGATGTTCAGGACTGGGTTGAGAGTTCAAAAAGTGTCGTCTTGGGTGGCAACAAAAACGGACGCCGACTGCGGTTCTGAGTGGAACCGCAGGGATCGTTTCCCAGCTATATAGTTATTCTGGTTCTTGTGTGTTTAAGAGGTAGCATTTTATTTTTGCACTGCGAGTCTCATTATTGGACTTCAGGTGGTGTTCAGTAACTAAACATGGCGTCAATGATTTGATGAGCGACTCAAGTAGTGGGATAATAACCGAAATGGAGTAATTGGAACTGAGGACCGCTTGTGTATTCTGGTCGTCAATTAATCCTGTCAGCCATTTTGAGTTTGAATGTAATTTGTTAACTGTTGAACACCACAGAGAAGTATTATATGAATATTCTTTATCAATTTAGCGTGTCTGAAGTGTTTTTTTCTGAGTCAGTTGTCTGTGATTTCTCGTGGCCCTTGTGTAATTGTCTTTTTTTCGTTCCGGTTTTGCTTGTTCGTTCTTCCTGGCTGATTGCTGACTGAACAAAGGGTTGTGCGTAAGTATCATTTAGACCATTGATTTATTATTTGTAGCTTTTGGGCAACTCTTTGTAACAATCTTTTTTTTTTTTTTTTGTTAATAGGGTGGTTGAGTTCAGAACTGAAGAGCTCATGAAAAAGGCAGTAGAGAAAGTCAACAAACATGTCATGAATGGGCGTCCTCTCAAGGTCAAAGAGGTGAGTGTATCTGGCGGTTAAATAACACTGCGTCAATATAAAAAGACCCCCCCCCCATTCAGTAGGAATAATGGATAACCGAATATTAATATATCCACTGCTAGAACATTAATGCTATAATTTGTGTTGTACTTAAGTTTGGGTGATACAAGAAAACACTTTTTGCTGTTAATATATATTTTTATTCATATTTGAATGATATATTATATAAACTATTATATTATGAGTATTAATGATAAATGATACCAAAATACAAAGTGTGTTCTCTGGATTTTAGAGCACTACACCCCAAATGTTACACGTCTTACTTGTCCATTCTTGAAACTTGCACAATATTTAACAGGAATTTGTTAAGACTTGTAGTACGTTAATGCCTAGAATTTTTTTTTTTTTTTTTTTACCAGTTCAGTATTAAAAATGTGCTGTATTATAAAGTAACAAGGCATAATTGTGTTCAATAAAACGGAGTTAAAATCAGTGCTGTTTTATACTGCCAGCAAAATCAACGTTAATGTTGGATGTATTAAACGTGCCATGTTTAAACCATCTCCTTGTGCTTCTCTAAGGATCCAGATGGAGTGATTGCCCAGCGTGAAGCTAATCGGGCTCACGGGGGCGGCGGTGGTGGTGGTGGCGGACCCCCAGGCATGGGTGGAGGCATGGGAGGAGGTATGGGTGGAGGCATGGGGATGGGCCCAGGGCCTGGCGGTCCTTCCATGGTCAACATCCCACCCAGTCTCATGAACAACCCCAACATCCCTAACGAGATCATCCACGGACTCCAGGCTGGGAAAATTGGAAGCACCATTTTTGTGGCCAATGTAAGCTTTTAAATCCGTTCTGAAAGCCTGTATTCTGTATTTTGTAACCCCTGACTCATATGGTGTCTCTCTGCACAGCTCGACTACAAGGTTGGATGGAAGAAGCTCAAGGAGGTGTTTGGAATGGCAGGAGCGGTGGTGCGTGCAGATATCCTGGAGGATAAAGACGGGAAGAGCAGGGGAATGGGAACTGTCACGTTTGAGATGCCCATCGAGGCTGTTCAAGCAGTCTGTATCCTTCACAATAGTCTTGATATGTGGCGTTGATTTGGAATATGGTTAATGCTATTTAAAATGTGCAATGCTTGAGGTTTTCCTTAATGGATGTTAGCAATGTTCAACGGACAGCTCCTCTTCAACAGGGTCATGCACGTCAAACTGGTGAGTAATCAAACGGATTTAACATGGAAGCTTGTTTGCTATTTTTATTTTTATGGCTTGCAGAAGTTTAGTGGTGCATTGCACAACTTCTCAATTCACTTAATTTGTCTCTTCAGGATGAGAAATCCCTTCCCAAAGGTGACTTTGCACCCCCAGACCGTCCTCCAGCTCTTCCTCGTAAGTCACAACTTCATATTAACATTGGCTGTATGGACCATCAGCCAAAAAACTTAATGTAGTTGGATAGTTTCTTCTCTAAATCAGTTCGTCTGTCTCATGCAGGTGGTCTGAGTGGTGTCGGTCTCGGTCTGGGACCCGGCGGTCAACCCATCGACGCTACCCAGCTTAACCGGGGTGGGATGGGCAACATGGGACCAGGAGGTAACAGCATGTGTCATGTTGTTGTGTTTTTTTTTTTTTTTGGGAATGTTTCCTCTTGTATGCACTCACTAAACATCACTCCCCTCGCCTCTCCATGAAATCATTTTCTCCATAGGAATGGATGGAATGGGATTTGGTGGCATGGGTAGAATGGGAGGTATGTGGCTCATCTCATCAGCCATTCATTATTCAGCGTTTTTTGTTTTAGATGGTTTTGATCCCATCTGGAATGGGCCTGCAGATGTTACTGGTTCGGTTTTCATGCTGTAGTTTAAGGGTGGTCCGTCCATTTGGATGAGCGTTATCCAAGATTTACTGATCTCCATTTAAAAACTGTGATAATTTTGAAGCAGCTCAATGCGATGTATTTTTAAATATTGTGTGCACTATGAATTTGGTACGGTTGTGTGGTAGTACTGTGGTTAATTTCTTTTAAACCTCTTTTGTTAATGTTAAACGTGTTGGATTTTATGTTGATTGAGGAGATTTTAATGAATACTGCTTATTCTATACCTTTTATATATTTAGTTGTCAAGATTGTATTTGTTTTACATTATTAAAATAACTATTTTAACACCAAATCTACTTTATATACTAGGAAGCAAGTTAACAATGCAATTTTTAAAAATTTATTAATTAGCTAATTTTATCTACACGTTTTGCTTTTTAAAAATTCATTTTAGTTGTGTAAAAAAAAAAAAAAAAAAAAAAAAGACTAAATATAAAAAATCAAACCTGTAAGGTAAGACTATTTATCACATTGATGTTTTTATGTATTAAATGCTGCGTTTTGTTTTATTTTTTCTTCCTCCCTTCCCCCAACATGTCTTTTAATTTAAATGTTACTGATCTTCAGGGATGGATAATTTTGGAGGTGGCATGAACAACATGGATCGTTTCGGTCCTTCTGGAATGGGAAGAATGAATGGTAATTTTTGTTTTTTGCTGTTTTTGCTAGTAGCTGGGTTTGAAATGTTTTTTATTTAATTTTTAATTTTTTTTTTATTACATTGCAGATATGGACCGTGGAATTGGTGGCGGCTTTGATAGAGATTTCGGTGGCCGCAATGACATGGGTATGTCCCGAAGCAACTTCGGAGACTCATTTGACCGTGGAATGGGTTAGTAATTTTAACACAACAAATTTCTTGGACTGTTACATAATATTTACTGTAAAATTAACTCAATTTGATTTCTAGGGAACTCCATGGGAATGGATCGAATGAATTCTGGCATGGATCGGCTTAGTGGTGGTGGTGGTGGCGGCGGCGGCGGTGGTGGCGGCATGGACCGCATGGGAGGTCTGGATCGAATGGGAATGGATCGCATGGACCGCATGTCAGATCTCGACCGGTTGGGATCCGGCTTCGATCGTATGGGTTCAGGGCTTGACCGGCTTGGGCCCAGTATGGATCGTCTGGGATCAGGCCTTGACCGCATGAGCTCCAGCGTGGACCGCATGGGTCCTGGTGGGTTTGACCGCTTGGGCCCGTCTGGCATGGATCGCATGAGCGGCGGGATGGACTTTGCCTCTCCTATGGGCATGGACAGGATGAACACGGGCCTTGATCGAATGGGTTCAAACTTTGACCGCATGGGCTCTGGTGGCATGGACCGCTTCCCCTCCTCTGGTCTGGACCGCATGGGCTCCGGCATGGACCGGATGGGCTCTGGTGGCGTCGGTGGCCAGTTTGACAGACCTGCTGATATGGATCGTGGCAATTTCGGGGCTCCTTTCAGTGGGTCTGGACAAGGAGGGCCAGGGTCTGGTGGAGCCAACGCCAGAAAGGGCTGCCAGATTTTTGTCAGAAATGTAAGCATTTGATCTTAACTTCCTGTATCTCGGTTGTTTTGTTTTTTTGTTCATAACATAATTGTCTATTTTTGCAGCTGCCCTTTGACTTCACTTGGAAGATGTTGAAGGACACTTTCAATTCATGTGGTAAGACCCTTTCCCATCAGGCTTTTCTTTTAGCCTATTTCTTGCTCCGTTCATGAATCAATATGACTTGTGTGTTTTCTGGCAGGCATTGTGCAGTATGCAGACATAAAGATGGAGAACGGCAAGTCCAAGGGCTGCGGTGTGGTGCGCTTTGACAGTCCTGAGACTGCTGAGCGGGCCTGTCGCACCATGAATGGCTACCGCCTCAGCGGCCGAGAGATCGACGTCAGAATCGACAGAAATGCATAATCGTCTTCTTTGCCTACCGATTCCTTCCACCCCCACACTATGCTTTCCAAATTATTTGTTCATTACGTATGTGCCGAAAGGTACACTTTTAGTTTTGCCTATGACTTTTAGAGACCAAATGTTTTTTTTGTTTTTTTTTTCTCCCCAATTTTTATTGTGATGCTTTCCAAGAAATTGCCTTTGTTAAAGGTTTGCTAATAAATCTCAACATTGAGAACTTATCTGTGGCGTTGTGTGGTGCTTTTCCGTCCTGGTTGCTATCTCTGCAATTGAGATTTTCAGGTACTACCTTCAGTGCTACAAAACTGATGGTGAAAATGCAACATTACAATAAGAACAAACACAAGTTAAAATGGTTAACCTGAACCAAGAAGGAACAATGCTTTTATTAATCTTAATGCTAATTTTAGTATTTAATGTCAACAAACACCACTTCGTTTTTAATCGTTAATGCATTGTTACCCAACAAGCTACCAAGTTACTATTTTTATGAATGTTTACAAAGATGAATAAATGCTGTAATGTAGTGTTCATTGATCATGTTATTTGTGAACAATGTATTCACATTAACACCTTACTGAAAAGTTGCTAAATTAATTCTATCTAAAGACTTCAAAATACACACTTTTAAGCTGTTTTTATGATATATATAGAAAGAGATATATATATATATATATATATATACACAATATAAACCGATGAAACTCCAGTCTTCAGACTACAAAATATAAAGAAATGGTATTTAAACTAACAAAGTGTAATTAATTGTAAATGCAGCTTCAGGTTTTCTAGTATTTCTTGGAGTACAAGACATTAAGGTTTGCTATTAAAACCTGTTTTGTATATATATCCAATTGAGTTGGATATTAATATTAACCTTGAGCTTGTTGCCTGGGGGAAATTTTCATCCTTGTGTGAAATTCAGTTGCAAAGAATCTCTACTATAACTGGACTTCACCTGCAGAAATTCATTGCACCAAAAATGATTAAACTTTAGTAATAGTTATAGTTCACCTTAAGAATGGACTGACTGAATTGTGCAAAATGCAGAAATTGCAGGTTTCCACTGTGGCCTGTCAAATACGACCCAACATTCGTAGTTCACTTCATGACATTTATGAAATACTGCATAATAATCACACACAAAACAAGTACTGCGATAAATCATAGTTTTCTAGCATTAAATTCAAAATGTGGTTTTCAAATTTAATACCACCACATCATTGTTACCTTTTTTATACTCATTTAATGGTACAAGAACTAAAAAAAAAAACAAGTCCATGAGTTGTATTTATTTAAGGATCTGAACAAATGTACACGCATCGGTCCATTGGTTGTGGTCTTTCCATAGAGATAAATGTCTATGCTGTACATCAATGTCAATAAATGCACATTTCATCATGCTCTTTTGCTATTTAGGGGGGCACACAGCTTTTTTTTTGACCACACACACACACACACACACGCAAACACAGCTCAACTGTTGGAAGAGTAAGCGATTGATACAGTTGTATGTCTTTGTATAGACTTTACAATCCCATCTGTAAAGTGTACACATATGATACAAAAACCCCCCAAAAAAAGAGTCAAACACAAGACAACGTCCTCGACACTGGAAGAATAGGTGGGTTCATGTGGACACCTTTCGCAAGCCACTTGTGCAAAATAAATACAAAAGAAACCTTCAAATAACATTTAAAATAGATTTTATATGTATTTAAAGATCTATATACAAATTCTCTAAGACACTATCACTGGTGAACCAGAAAGAAAGTCTGAATCAGTGAATAGTATATAACTACAATAGGATTTAGGTTGGCAAAAAAATAATTAAGGCAACCAAAATATGTGTGTGCTACACTTTACAAATCTATTACTGCAGTAGTGCCTTTATTTTGGACACAGCAATAGCAACTGGCCACTGCACATTATAAGAATCAGTGCAGCACACTTCCTTAGTAAAATGAGACGCTCGCTTACTCAAAACCACAAACACGCTCAATGCATAGGCACACACACAAATTCTATACATGTGGATTTACAATTTAATGTTTTGACTTGAATATTTCTGATTGCGATCATGGTAACAAGTTGTTTTACATATTTGGCCTCCCACATAATAAGTTTGGTCCCGTCTTTCAGTTTAACATATCTTTTAATAACCAGGCCGAGATGACTTTGTATTGTTTTTTTGGCGGGAAAATCTGTGGAACAAATTTAAATAACCACAATGTATAAAAATGAGCCAAAACAAGAATATAAAGATCAGGTGATGCCGAAAATGTACTTCTTTATAACATCCAACATCTGTTATCAGTACTATATTTAACATTAAAATTAAATTGAATTAAAAAAAAATATATTGTGACTTTGGTTATTGCCAAATTTAACACATCTTGTTGGGATTTTTTAACTCTGAAACATGAACACTATTGCTGGCGAGATATTTTTCTGAAGAACCAATAAAAAATTTTGTATATATATATATATATATCAACTGTGACAAAACTTTAATTCTTCCACAGTTATGAAACAAACAATGCTGCCTAATAATCAAAGTCGCATTAATAACTTAACATCCCCTTAAAAAAGTTAAATAATAATAACCTACAACCCCCTCTTGGGAAAACTCTTGAGTCAAATCGGAAAACACATTCACAGTATGTAAATTAGACAATAAATGAAACACAAAACAATCAAAAAAATAATAATTAAACATAAATATTCTTATTATTACTCATAAATACGTCTGGACATTGGTATTACTACTTGCTTGGTGTTGTTTATGGAATGGGTGAAAGGACGATGAAAATTACACTTAAGTTGCAAAAAAAGTCTGCCCAGTAGAGCTTCCCGGACGTCTGAAGAGTCCGAACCTCGTAGCTGCCCCTCTTTCCTGAGGTCTGATTACTGTTGGGACACATTAAAGTTTACGCAATTAATATGCAAGGAATAACAGACGATGGATTGTCGACGTTGAAAATCGCGAACTGCAGCAAAGCGTGCACTTACTGTTTCACTCTCCCCTTCATCCTCTGGCAGGGTTTTAGGCCCTGAGCTGAAGTGCAGAGGAGAATATACCCAGCTTTTGTCTTCTGGAGGCTGCTTTTACAAAAGCCAGACAGCAGAGGGCGCCAAAAAGAGTGGAGACAGATGGCGAAATACACGGAGGAATAAAGAGCGTAAGACATGAGTGAGGAATATCAGAAAAGCTGTGGTAAGAAAGACAGACATTAGTACAAGAGTCATTGTGAGCGCAAATAAGGCGGGAAAAGTAGTAGTTTTATATACAATGCGCATTTATTGGAATGGTTTTGGAGGATTTTTTAAATGGAAAAAAAAGCTGTAATCTGGTTAGTAAACGAAGAGAAACTTTGAATGCAAAGAAAGTGAAGTTAAAGAAAAAAAATCACCAATAAGAGATTTTATAAAGACGTAATAAAACTCTCGCAACACTTTTTATTTACACATCATATTAAGTATTTCCATATGGAACAAATAAACGATGGAAAATACTGAGGGGTTTGACTTCATTTTATCCACCAGGATCTGATTGGAAAGCAAAAAGCAAGCACTGATATTATTGGCTACTACTATTTGTCCCCGCCCACATGGCCTCGATTACATCAGCAGACAAGAAAAGTTGTTCAATTCAATTCTACAGGAACTATAATGTTTTAATTAAAGACTATACAACAATTGTAATATTATTATATATTATTACAAATATTACTTTTTATTATTATTAATCAATATTATTAATATTGTGCACTATTATCTCCTGCACTGTAAAACCAGCAACACTGACTATAAATAAAAATAGAAATATATTTTTGAAGGGGACAATAATGGAAAATTACATTAAAAATACTAGGCAAACGTGTTATTTTATTCTATTTTTTTATTAACATTTTGAATGTGTTTTTTGTCCTTCAAGTATTTTATTTTTTTATTGTACGTTTTTGTCCTTTAATTTTTTATGTTGCCATAAAAATAATATTTTATGACATCGGGTTACACTAAATGAAAAGGAAAAATGTTGCCTTGGAAACTAGATAAAAAATATTTATATCTTGTGTTGGCTCGTTTGCATACAGAACTCTTAAAGGTACAGCAACAACAACAACAGCCTGTTTAATTCTAACAGTCAAGGGTCTAAGGGTCTTCAGAGGCTAACTTGTTCTGATTATTTCTAAAACTACCTCTACAACTAGTTCAGCTATAAGACTTACAGCGTGCCTTCTTCTGTGTGTGACGGGCTGACAAACACAGACGCTGCCGTCAGAGAACTTACAAAAGAGATATGAACAAACAGAGACGGCAGACGATGAATGATGGCAGAAAGGTAATGAAAAAGTCAAAGAGATGGAGGGCTGTTTAGCGGTCGATAAATGAAAAAACTGACAGCTCCATTAATAAGAGGAAAGAGTGACGGAGCAGCTGGCGCAGGGAGTTAATGGATGAATAATTCAAGAGGTGGCGCTTGTGGGTCTCTAGGCCTCTGTTCAGCTCACGACTGAGTTTAACAACTGATAATGACGGCCATTTCTCAGTTTGTCCTCGGAGACATCCCTGTGGATGTCATTCAGTGTGTCTATTGTACTGGTGTTATTCAAAATGAACACATACAATGATATCCTCAGCATTTAGCAATGAATAGGAGGACTGGGTCTTGCAGAAGTCATGCAGAAGATGAAAATAAAGACCCAGCGGAGCTCCTAACACCCACCCCACAGACAAATCTCTGTGAGATCCTGTCTAGTATTGGAGATGTTTCCTTTAGTTACCAGTAATGAAACAATGGCACTACTGGATGAATCTCAAGTCTGTCAACAGCATTTAACCCCAAAAAAGAAATGATGTTTTACATTGTTTTCATGACGGTTAAGCATACGTTTAGATACTTTAATTGGAAAGCAAGACAAAAAAAAAATCAGATTAAGAATTATATTTTGCAGTGCATACTTTGGGTGGTTCTTTCTCTATATTTTTAGATCAGAGGAGTGAAGGGCTTACAAAATAAATGTCTGTAATTGGCACATCATCATCCTCGTCCACAGAGGCACGGCTCGTACAGCCTGAGGCCTGACTGCCTCCGTCAGACTCCACCACTATCCTGGGGCTCGCCGGGACGGAGGAGGACGAGGCTTCTAGAAACGTCTCTGCAGCTTCACTATACACAAGGAAGAGAAAATAAAAACAATAAAGATATTTTCTGCCAATACACCATAAAATGATTAAATTACTTGAAAATTGAAATACAGAGGCGGCTAAATATTGGCCACTTTTTTGTTCATAGTAACTATACAGTATACTTCGGTTGTA
>JAUMHR010000082.1:5724236-5735844 GCA_032361145.1 Enteromius fasciolatus
TGTTCATGCGCATGCTTATCCCCTGGATGTAAACATGTAAGCTGATCCACTAATGTCACATTATGACATTAATATTAATGTTTTACCGATGTTTTTACTACATTACTGGACCTGGGATCATTTCAGTTGTGTTGTTGTCTATGGAGGGTGGGATGGCTCTCTGATGTCATCAAAAATATTTAAATTTGTGTTTCGAAGATGAACAAAGGTCTTATGCGTTTGAAACGACATGAGGGCGAGTAATTAATGACAGAATATTCATTTTTTGGTGAACTAACCCTTTAAGCCGTTTCATGTTGATGTCAACTCGTTGCCACTAGGTGCTGTTTTGGAGCGTTAAAGTCTGTGTGAAATCGACTAGATTTATTTTGTTAGCTCACATTGCTATTTTTGTGCTGATCAATTCATGCGTGCAACACGCAACATTTAATCCAAATCTGAAAATGCTCCTCCCATCTGAAATGACGGGCTGTCTCTGATGACATCAGTTTGACGGCTTGGGCATGAGCATGACATCATTAACCATGCCCCTCCCAACTTCCAGTGATCTTTTCTGATTGAAACACCTACTTAACTACATACAATCAATTCAAAGTAGGAAAAACAGGCCACACTCTCTATTTTCCTCATTCATTATTCTGTTTCTCTCGGAAATATGTCACAATACAGAATTTAAAAACGGGTCGCAAACTTCTGGTTCATGCAGACTTTAAAAAATAATGGCTGTACACAAAGCAGCACTGAGCTCACAATCAAAGACACTTTTCTAAATGTAATGTAACTAATCGAAGCAAATTAGCATCGCACAAAAGAGGGGATTAGAATAATAAATTGTTGAGCAAACTGTTTGGGAGTCGTTGAACAAATAAGGAAAAAATTTAAGTTTTATAAGAAGAAGAAATTTTAAAATATTATAAGAAAGTGTTTTTTAATCTTTAGAAAACTTCATAGTGAGATAAATTTTAGCTCTTTAACTTTAATAATAATGCAAGCTTAAATATTTTGTTCCATTTATTTCAAAATACAAAAACAATAATAAAAGTTACTGAAGAGGGTAAAGCATACCCAAATTGTCTTTATTACACCTGGCGATATTTATTTTCCATATAGTCCTGAGGAAGAAACATCAATAGCACATCAATTAAAACTAAGAAACCTACAAAAGGAAGCAATTCTGGTCACAAATCTTCAAAATCGATCCAAGATTACAGTCATCCATCACAAGTCCATAAGGACACTGCATTAAAAATGTACATATGTCCACACTAATACATGAGAGTTCCATGTTAGTACGATCCTTGTGTATTACAGCTCTGTTGCAGGTCCCCATTCAATGTCATCAGTTTCATCATCATCTACGCTAAAATCGTCCTCTTTGTCGTCTTCATCGGTGTCACTGTCGCTTCCTCTGATCTGTGTTCTCCGCATTTGCATGGCTTCGTGATGTGCCAGTCTAAAAGAAAGGATTTACAGTATAAATACATTTAAAATGAAAAGCAAATTCCTTTAGTACTTTATTCGTCTGAGCTAAACTTGACAGACCATGCATAGAGACTTACACTATAAACGAGGGGGAGGGTTTCCTTTCTGGTTCTGCCATCCGGGCCTAAAACAATAAAACACATGTGAAGATCAATTGCTACACCAATTATTTAAAATCTGTTTCATATTGAATGCATCCAGCATGACTTGGTCAAGTAGAGCATGTTTCTGGATCACCATACTTTTTGGTCTTAGAACATCACTATCAACCATTTTAGGGTCAAGGTAACAGGGGCTTTTAGGGGCAGGTTATGATTAGGGTAAGGGAAAGGGGTTGGTCCTAATATGTATTTCAATCCAGAATCATGCCCTACTTGACTGAATCATACCACAACTCAGTGTAAATCAACGTGTCTGCCAATCAATCAGATTTTAGGGTCAGGGTTAGGATTACCCCTGGGATTAGGGGCATGAAGAACATTTGTGACCATAATTTTTAGGTAGGTTATGGGTTTAGCTTTTGGACCTGTCCCAATACCCACACGTGCATGATTTATTTAGTGTATTTGGCCCAAACATTCAAAAGGCTCTGAAAGCCACATAGCTTTTGATTACTTGATGGGACACATTTACAACAGTGTTGTAAGATTGTAAGTGCAACATGATGTTGACCGCAGGACTGCAAATGTGGGTATTAGAAAAGGTCCTTTGTTGGATGTAGATCCAGGAACCGGTCCTACTTCACTTAACGATGTGATGTAAATTAAAGTTGAATCATCAAATTATAAGATTTTAGGACCAAGGTTAGGGTTTCCTTGAGATTAGAGGCATGAAGAACAAGCTTATTTCCAACTGCTGTTAAAGGTAGGTTATGGTAAGGGCGAGTCTTTGTTTGCCAAGGGTGTTGATCAAGAAGCATGTCCTATACTTGAATTTATAATGCTGTGCTATTCAGTCTGTAATTTGGTGCATCTATCAACCAGTCCGATTTTAGGCTCATGATTATGTTAAACTCTGGGATCACTGGATGAAGAACATTATTGAGGTTAAAATAAAGGTAAGGTTGGTCCTACTAGGGATGTTGATCTAGGAGTATGTCCTACTTAATAAAGCTGTGCTACTCAAACTCGAATTAAGGTGGATTCAACAACTAATCAGATTTTAGGGTCATGGTTAGGGTTACCTTGCAATTAGTGGATTGAAGAAAATGATTAACTTCAATCATATCCCTTGTTGTTTAAGGTAGGTTATGGTTAGTGTAAGCTGTCCTTTGTTGATTCTACTAGGTATAAAGATCCAGGAACATGTCCTGCTTGACTAAATCATGCTGTACTACTCAAACCGTGTGGATCTACCAATCAATCAGATTTTCCCTCCATATTTAAATGTTGGTTATGCTAGGTTTCGTCCCACTAAGGATCAGAGATGACCAGCTTCTCAAACAAACCTGAACAAGCTAATCAATGTCTTCAAGATCACTGCAAAAAAATTATAGTGTTTCATTAGGGTTGGAGCTAAACTCTGTAGGACAGTGGCCCTCCAGGAACGAAGTTGACTATCCCTAAAGTAGATCCACAAACATGTCCTAATTGACTAAATCATGTTGTGTCTGATTGCTCGATAGGACAGTTGCATAGGTAATGGGTATATATGGTACCTGTTGTAGCTTCTCCTCTATGGCCGAGAGTGGAGGGGTCTCTGAATGGACTTCTTTGGGAGTTGGTGCCCTGAAGTTGGGCGGAACATCGGAAGGTGCTGGTGGTGCAGCCAGGTCACCAGCGCTAAAGTCTGAATCAGAAAAACTCCGCTGCGAGGGGACATCGTCTTCTTGTTGGGGACTGCTAGGGGCAAAGCGTGGAGATCGGGGCTCTGGAACATGGAGGATGGGAGGGATTTCCCCAGGAGGTAGGGTGTACACGGGCTCTTCCTCCAGGTATGGCTCTGGGTCATAGGATGGTTCAGGACTATGATTCTGCCCAGTGGTGGGCTCCGAGGAGCGGGCCAGTGCAGTGCCGCGGTTTCTGGCGATACCTAAAGAGGGCTCTTCCAGGTCCTCGTTGTCTGTGTAGGCTTCACCATCCGTAATGGCCTCACCGTCAGTGTCCTCATAGTCGCTAGCACCACTGAGGTAGTCAGAGCTATTTTCACGGTTGAATGCGTCAAGGTCTTCATCGCCACCTCCCTCCAACTGCAAATACACCAAGTACTTGTTAACCTACTCTAGTATAAAATGCAGGATTTAAACCAATTTTAAATTCACATCTTGTTGGAATTATCATAACCAAGAGACCTTAGACTTCGTTTAGAGTTGTTGGCTGTGCCGAAATGATTAAGTTGGAGCTTTCATTGAGTGTTTTGAGTTCAACAAAGACAAGTAAAGTTTATAAAGTTGAATGTTACGTTAATTCTACATGATGTAAGTGCACCATTTAGTATCATAAATCGCTCTAGAGTTCTTACCGCAACTTCAGAAACCCAGACCGGTTTAGATTGCTGCTGCCGAATCCTGTCTTTCAAAACATCATACCACATGTTTGTATTGGGCTGAAGATCAATACGTGCTGTAAAGGAAACCAAAAGCCGAAAAAACATCACATTAAAACGTTCTGAAGGTATCTTCAAATAAGATTCAATCAGGGAATTCAAGACATGCTTCAAAGTTGTACCGGAAAAGAGATGGCTGTAGTGTTTTCTCAGCTTTAAGGCCTGAGCAAATAGCCGACGAGAGCTCTTGTTGGAGCCTGGCATGTATTTTTGCCTCATTGACTTCACGTCTTTTCGATTATGAGGATCCAAGAAGAGCACCATGGGATGGTACTGGATATAATTCAATCTTTCTACTGCTGTGGGTGTAATGTCCAGCAAGGGATGCTTTTCCTGCAGGTGAGAGCAAGTTACACATGTCTGGTTTAGGTAATGTTGGTTTAGTTTGCCAGCATTACTCTGTATATTAATAAAAGGTTTACCTGCTCTGCTATTAGCCTCACTGTGTCCAGTTTGATGACACTGGACGAACTTTCACCTCCACTTCTGGGTACCATTTCTATATCCAATAAAATAGGAGTATTAAAGGGGTAGTTCGCCCAAAAAATACAATTTTGTCATTCATTACTCATCTTTGTGTCGCTCCAAATCTCCAAAGACCAAACACAAATGAAGATATTTTTGTCCCTGCATATACAGCAATGCAATGGATACATTCAAAGCCCAGAAATGTAGTAAGAACATAATTAAAATAGTCCTTGTAACATCACTGGTTCAACTGTGATTTTCTAAAGCTACTCATTCTCAGAGCTTCATAAAACTGAGGTTGAACAAATGATGCCTCATGGACACACAGTTGCGTTGGACAAGCAGGGGTCAGTAAGCTCTCGGATTTTATCAAAAATATCTTAATTTGTGTTCTGAAGATGATCAAAGGTCTTACGGGTTTGGAAAGACATGACGGTGAGTAATTAATGACAGAATGTTAATTTTTTGGGTGAATTAACTCTTTCAATATTTGAAAGTGAATAGCCATCAGTATAAAACCTCCACCCAATTTTTCATACCTGCAACTTCAAATTCATCCGGCAACTCTCGGGCCAGCTTCTCATTTGCAATGTCATTCAGAGGACCCAAAATGACGATAGGCCGTTTGAAATTGGCTGCAAATGAACAAGCATACATATGTTACAACCAAAGACCCAGAAATAATGGTGTTTTTAAAAAAATAAAACTCACTAACCCTCTCTCAGAACGACTTTCTCATATGCTGGAAATTTGCCTTGAATCGTCAACTGTAGCAGGTCATCGCGGGTTCTTCTGACGTTCTTTTTGGCCCCTCTGAGACCCCGTAGCTTCCAGAATTCAGCTCTGGGGCCGGAGGCCTGGCGTTCAGCCGCACTAATTCTTTGTGCCTGCTCTAAATTCGCCAAAGTTTCAGCCCTGAGATAGAGAAAGAGAATCAGACACCTGGAGCACAAACAGGAACTCTAATGGAACATACCTAACACGCATACAAACTTACACAGCTTTGGAAGGAAGACTGAAGACTATTACTAACGTACCTGGTCTGGTTAGGAATTGTGCCTTTGTCCAGCTCGTGCAGGTCATTGCCCATGCGCACAGCTAGCCAGGTTCCCAGCTTCCCGCGGTGCATAGTGTCCACCACCCTGAACACCTCGCCTCTGGTGAAGCTCAAGCCAGTGGTGGTCTCAGCCATGTGGTCAAAGTGTGTGCGGATGTAGAAAGAGTCACCAAGGCTGGACTTCAAAATCTTCTTGTAGACTAAGATGTCAAGATTAATTCGGATATGTTATTCGTAACCCATTTTTTTTCCTTTCCCAATGTTAGACAAGGAACCCATTGTTTATTAAGTATTATAAAAACTACATTTTTATTTAATGTTGATTCCTTAAACCAAGCTTTCACTGGTGTAAATGACATGGCGGTAAGTGATTTTTTATTTCTGGGTGGAGTAGCGCTTTAATCCTAATAAGGAGGAGACACAAAGGCACTCACTGTCCATTTTGTTCTGAGTCCGGATATCGATATGGTCGCCAGCGCGGATGTTCATGAGATACATAGCTGCTTCCTCCCTGGTGAAGTGACTGAAGTCCACACCATTCACCTACCAAAATAACAGTCTTGAAGAAAGGCGCCGCTGAAAGGTTTGATCATGTAGGACATGTATGTGATTCTTTGGTCGTACCTCCAGTATCTGATCACCCTCTTGCATGCCTTGTTTCTGAGCTGGACTGTTGGGCTGGACGCCACCAACAAAGATGCCAACATCATTTCCTCCCACCAGCCTCAACCCAACACTGCCCTCCTTCACAAAGCTGACGTGGTTCTGATCGGAGCTGTACCTTATATAGAGGAAAGGACATCATTTAAAAATAAAAAAAAGTTTATTCATGTTTAATTTGTTTATTAATAGTTTAATACTATGATGGAAACATATTTATAGTATATAAATATATATAGAATATTATTAATAATAATTAGTGCTGTCAAATGATTAATTGCTATTATTAGCATCCAAACTAAAAGTTTTTGTTTACATATTATGTGTGTACTGTGCATATTTATTATGTACATATAACAACAAATATTTTACATGTATTTACAAGCATATATGTATGTTATATAATTTTTATTATTTAGAAATATATTTAACATAAGCATAAAATTTTTCTTAAAAATATTCATGCATAATAAATATATATATATTATGTGAACAAAAACTTGAATAGTTTGAATGTGATTAATTGTGACAGCACTAATTATTATTAATAATATAAAGTTAACTATAAATGTATTTACATCACAGTATTTGTTGTATTGTTCTTTATCTGAATTATACATAAAAAAAACGATATATAAAGTATGTATAAATAAATAAAGTATTTTAACATCATGCTAATATTTGTCTATTTGTGCTAATATAGGCTGTTTTAATGTATGCTTATATAAATAGTTAAATGAATATTAAATGAAATATAACAGAACCATGTATTCCCCAATAAATTATTTCAAGCTTATTTAAATTAATTATAAATATAAAAATATTACATATACAAAACAAGTTAGCAGATTTAGTAAATATACTAAATTAAGTATAAATAATGTATTTATACATAATTGTGGTGCTTTTAATTTACACTTATTTTGTGTTGTCATACTAAAAATAAAAAAACAAGGCTTTTCTTCATGCAAAATATGAATGATTATTATTTCCTTTTAATTTTGTGCTGAAATATGACCTTCTTATGTCTTTGATCTGCACACAGATGAACATTAATTTCTCACCCCAGGTTTGGTGTTGGCACTGCGTCTGGAGGAAGTAAATAAAGTGGCTCCTCGACGGTTTTGGCTGAGATAAAACAGTTACAATTTAGTCCCCAATAGCCACTCGATCATTTGCAATGCATTATGACAAGTTGTGATACTCACAACTCAACATGGTGTAGTCGGGAACAGACACGTTAGAGCGGAGAGTGCCGTTAGCGTGCGGAAAACTGAAAGAAAGAGTCGATATTCACACAGTGAGTCACTATTATCATGTATAATATCTTAATGAATGGTTTAGCAGCAAACAAAGGGGTTTATATTGACACCTGCTGTTCTCAATCCTAATGGAAACTGATTCATACCTTTTCTATATGACGTAATTAACTATTATGAGTGTGGATTATATAAATATAAGTCAGAGGAGGTGTTTCTGACCTGAGATCGCTGTTGTGGCTGGGACTTTCAAATCTTCTGACAGGTGACGGGGCTCTTTCTGATTCAGAGGAGTCTGGTGGACCAACCAAAACCACAATATATTAAAAAGAGGCAAGGATGAAGAAAATTTGAGGAACACGAAGGCAACAATTCAGACCTTCAGGTGGTGGTCTGACAGGAGCGGCTCTGAGAGAAGAATCCTGTCGGCTGTTGATGATTGGAGCTTGCATTTCAGCTCTGAGAGAAAATAATGATGCAAAACTATGTTTCTCACCTTTATATGAAAAATGATAGTATGAAATAAATAAAAGAGCTGTAGCATGTCTTACCCTGCTCTGCTTCTGGAGTTTTTACTGACTGGAGACTGTGTTCTCGGAGGAGAGTGGTAACTTGCATCGGATTCAGATTCTGAGGGAGCTGATTAAATTTGAAGATAATTTAAAATGCAAATGGAGCTATTTAAAAATCAAATAAATAGAAAAATGATGTGTAAAAAAATTTGAAAAATGTAAAAAAATAATTTGATTAATATTGTCTATATAATATAATGGATATGAAAGGTTACAGTAATTTCCAAGTGAATATTTACACAAATAATTCCCATTTATAGATTCTTATTAAAAAGATATTTATCATGCTTGAGATTGAGGAACAAAAAGAAAAGGCAAAAATGATTTTCCAGTCATCAAAATCATTCCAATTTATATGCATGTACTGATATTAATTTTTCCATTAATGTGCAGATATTGAATTGAAATGTATATGAAAATAATAAAATTTTACATGTGAATATTTAATATTTAGTACATATTTTAGTATATATGCATTCACATTAATTTTTCCATACTTAAGGTTGAGTAACAACAAAATAAATTAATTTGAAGATGTTTAAGTATGCATTTAAATGCAATCGATAAATTCTTGGAAATTTATTGAGTACATATTAATGTTAAAATTACAGAATTTACACAGTAATATTCAGAAAATAATAATAATTTACAATACAATAATTTAAAAATACTTTAAATTTATATTTAATATTTACACATCAACATTTAAAAACATTTTTTATATGTAAAATTGAGATGCAAACAATGACAATTGGCAATATATATATATATATATATATGCCTATTGCGGAAAAATAATGTGGCTAAATGTGTATGAACACTAAGAATTATCTTTTATTTGCACATGAGCATTTTGGTTTAAAAGAAACATTTGAAAAGCCTAATTTGAATCCGTATTTAACCTGGACTATTCAGTTTATGATTGGCTCGTACCTCTCTGCACAGGCGTTGAGGGTTTCGCCCATTTGGGGGGTTCCATTACAGGGACTGACATGACCTCCGGTGTTGCCCTGCAAGAGAAAGAGGGCAGATGGGAGGATGAGTGACATCACAAGCATTGGGGTGGAGGGAGGCTTAATTATGCTCGTCCATAAAGAGAGTGAGAACTAATTTAAAATCATTGATGGTCAGGAACAGAGGGAGATATTCACCTCAGGGTTTCTGGGGGTCTCTCTCTCTCATTGATTGGGATGGGCTATCCATATCCATTAGTAATTATATAGTCAAATTTAAGTCCCAAAAATCAATGATTCATAAGGACAAGCAGTAATTAGTAAGCTAATTAGATTCATATCTATGATACTTATGTGCAGAATATCAACGAAATATGTGTTGTTTATGGTGTTATTTAGATAATGTGGCTGTATACTTGTTTGTAGAAGACTGTCTACATCTTATATGAGCCATCAATTTTTTTCAGTGACATAAAATCAACATACTGCAAGAGAAAACTCAGGTTGTTTGGGTGTCTTTTATTTTAAAAGATCACATTTCCATCATATCACAATAAAACAACATTACAGGTGTGTATACAAACAACATTATGCAACAATAAAAAAGCCAAAAAAACAAAACAAAAATAGAACAAACTGTTTTCTCATCATGTGCTGATGATGCTCGGCTCTACTGAAAGAGCCCGGTGCGAGGCCTCCCTCATGTGTACCTGTATCTATTGCGCAACTCCTGGTTGCGCTGAGGTCCGGTGCTATCGTCCGATTCAGACTCTGACGCAGCTGTAATGGAAAAGGCATGCTTGTGAACGCATTCGGTGCGCAGTTAAAATTAAATGGGGTGTTATGGGGTGAAAATCACCTCTGGGTGGAGGTCTGTAAGGAGACGCCATGCGGCGAGGGAAATCCTGAGACACGTTAATAGAGGAAGACTTCATACCCGGGGGAGGAAGATCAGGAAGCACCCTGGGAAAAGAGATATCATTACATTCTTGTGAACTAAAAGTGTCACATGCATATATAAGAGCTGTTAAACAAACGGTGGGTCCAAACCTGTTACTGAAGAGTCACTATCTGCAGAGTTTAGCTCAGGGTTGCCAGGTGTTGGCAAGAAAATCCACCCAAATGCTACTTAAAGCTAGTCAAGTCACCTTTATTTATATAGTGCCTTTAACAGTACAGATTGTGTCTTTACAGTATCAAATAGGAAAACAGTGTGTCAGTAATGTGAAATGATAAGTTTAAATGCTCAATTTTCAGGTAGAGACATTTCACTAGCCCAAAACTAGCATGTAGACGGGGTTGTGATCATTGTTTCTATGATTGTTCTACTTTCTTCTTTGTTTTATTATTGCTTTTATGATTATTCTACTTCTTTTATGTAAAGCACCTTGAATTACCACTGTGTATGAAATGTGCTATATAAATAATTGCCTAATTGGGGTCGCTTCAACTCAGGAAAACCACTTGTTTAGCTCTAGCCCTAATTAAAAACACATAAACCAGCTAAACGAGGTCTTCAGACTCACTAGAGCAAGTGTTTGGAGCTAAACTCTGCAAGATGTTGGCCCTCCAGAAGCAGGATTGGACTAAACGCAACTTGATGAACATCATCCGTTCTGATAATTGTTTAAAGACTTGAACTGGTTGGAGACCAGGTTTCTCTGTGTCCAGTCATACTGGAGAGCAGTGTTTTAGACAATACAGCGACTTCTCAATACTGACAACATGCTGAAGATCTCATTTGGACTGGGTGCTCATGTTGAGGACTCATACTTGTATCTGGAGTGGTTTTCAGGTTTGGGACTCTCACGTCTTGGGGGAGGAGAGGCGCTTCGGTCTGAATCGGACTCGGAAATGGCTGGTCACACAAAACAAATGGTCATCAAGACTATATCATTGATCAATTTTGTGCATATCATTAACTGAATCGTCAGTCGTTAATTGCAGAGTTGGGTTATATGGGAAAATCAGGGATGGTGTGTCTTTTGAGAGCTTTTTGAGGCAGACCTCTGCGAGGCAGAGAGGAAGTGGAGGGGTTCCAGTTCTGGGTGACGGGGGAGGCTCGAGGATTTGGCAACGCAGAGATCCCGGAGAGAACCCTGACAAAACAAACAAACATGTGAGCCATGCATCAAAACAAGCATCCCAACAGAAAAATAAAACAAACATTAACACACAAAAAAATAAATAAAAAAACTGCAAAGGAAAAACAAACAGTCCCATACAGAAGAAAACATAAATTAATCAATCATAAGGCATTAACTAGTCCAGTTTCTTCATCATTTATGAACAAAACAAGCTAAATACAACATTATATACACAATATGACTATGGTGCTGCAGAGTCATAATTATGTATATGCGTATGGGGCCAATAAATTCACACTAAGCCATATTTACTTGTATCGGTCTCTGTTATCAAGAGTGCCGTGTCTTGATGCTGGGGGTGAGTTGCTGCGGTCCGATTCAGACTCTGAGGGAACTGCACAAGAGCCAAAGCATCATTCAGCCACTTACATATACACCAATAGACAAAGCATTAAAGGGATAGTTCACCCAAAAATGAAAATTTGATGTTTATTTACTTACCCCCATGGCATCCAAGATGTAGGTG
>JAUMHR010000082.1:5743176-5765356 GCA_032361145.1 Enteromius fasciolatus
ATTTTAATTTTAACTTTGATTTTTTGCAAAAATGTCAAATTTGTAATATAATAATAATAATAACAATAATATATATATATATATATACACACACATTTTTTATTATTTTAATTTCAACTTTGCTTTTTTGCAAAAATGTCAAATTTATAAAATAAATAAATAATGATTTTGTACGATATATTTGTTATTTTTAAGGGAAAAAAAATAAAATAAATAAATATATATATATATATACACTTTTTTTATTATTTTAATTTTAACTTTGCTTTTATGCAAAAATGTCAAATTTGTATTTCATACAAAAATCTTAAAAAAAAAAAAAATAATAATAATGTTTACATTGTTTTACATTTTACAATGTATTATAAATTATAGTAATGTACACCATGGATGGGATATTAAGTTTTCAGAATAAGTTATTTCAGACAAAAAAATGGTCCTTCACCACATTTTTTCTGTGCAACTAAAAAAAGATATTTTGAGAAATGTCTAAGTGTTTTTCTCTCTCCAGTCAATGGATGTTATTACCAATAATGCTTACAACAGTTCTGCAGAAGAAAGAAAATCATACAGGACATCAGGGTGAGTAAACAATGACAGAATTTTCATTTTTAAACTGAATTATCTCTTTAAGCCATCTATATCTAGCAAACACACAAACAACAACCACTCAGAACACCTTAGCAACGGGAACAATGTTAACTACCAATGGAACACAGCTGGATTTCCCACTGGATGGAGAGAGCTTTTATACATAAATAAATTTAGGAAGTGTCCAAATCTAAGCACACTTTTTCCAAAAACCCAAGTGTGGTCATCTTCCTGGAATCATTTCACGCCCTCAGGCCAAAAGTCTTTACAGGAAATGTAGGAGTAATGTACTAATGTCAGATGTTGTCGTTTTAAGGTGTTCCCCCTCAAACAGTATCTGGAAACACTTTCATAAGAGGCCATAGGTTTCTGGTGGTCCAGCCCAGTTCTTCACAACTATTTATGTGTTCTGCATCACAGCAGAAAACATTAGGAAACTAAGAACATATGAGATGTTTCTACACACCCTGCCAACAGGGAACATTCCCAGAACTATGGGTAGGCCTTAGTAATAGGTCTTTAATAACTTTGCAATACCATAAGTTACTTCACGCTCCCTCTACGGAAAGCATATCCAAGACAATTTTAAAAACGTTTAGTATCTTGAACATTCAAGATAACTTAATGGCAGTGTTGCCAATTTGTTAGTAGGACAGGCTGGTCGAAACCTTGAGACATCAAGACACCTCATTTCCAGAGTGTAAGAACTCTTAAAACACGTTGTTCAAAGCTAGTGTATCTTTGGCTCAGCGTGAATAGCATCACTGAAGAGAAATGTGGATATATGGGTAAGCCGTTTCTCGAAACCACAGTGAAACTACAAAGCAGGTATTGACTCAAATGAGTGGCAGAACCAGTAGAGCCAGATTAGGCCGAGTTTACTGCAGCACTGTTCCAAGCATTGTTTCATCTCTGCGAATCGGTTCTTTCGAACAGAACTTCAAGGAACCGATTCAAGCACCTCCTCACGCGAACGCGCTAAGCATTGCCGATAAACTTACTAGTCGACTCACTAGTCATGGTTCACTCTGGTAATAGGTTCATTAGTAATCAGAAAACGTCCTACAAACAGCTGCTGCTTCTCTGCTCGGTTCATTTCACTCAAGAATCACTATTGAGTAAAATGATTCATTTCATACGACTCGTTCAGACAGGATTTGTGAACTGGATTTTATTTTATTGGTTTATTTTTTACATTAACGGTTCTCATAACGTAATAGATAAATTAACAGACATTCGCATTTAGTTGTCAAGAAGTGCCGCCACGTATGTTTACTTAAAAAACGTAAAATTTTTCTTTTATGAATGATATTGAAGTCCATCAACATTGTTTATACAAAAAAAATCTAATTGAAAAGACTGTAAGAGCAGAATTGAGGAAACATTGAGTCTTTTTGCGCTGAACAATCTGGCAACACATACTAGAAAGTTAACTATAACGTAAAAACTAACTAATATGATCTAAACTGCGAGCGGTAAGTTAAATTACGAGACCACACGAAGTAGGTTGTGTTTACATAATATCACCAATGATTTACTTTTTCGACGTAATTTCCAGTCGAACAGCTTACATTTCAGCCAAATGTGAACCATGACTCAGGCCAACACCATCGATAAACACAACAAAGCAGAGCAGGAAAGACTCGACTCACCTTATTATGTGTCCGCTTTAAAAACTAACACTAAAACTCACAGATTATTCCGTACTGAAGGCCTTACAGGGCCTGGCACCTGCAGTTTTCTAGTAAGGTTTCGTTATATTTCCCAGCATCTATCTGTTCGGCACCTGATAGTGTACCTGTGAGCAGGGGGAGGAGTTTAATACAGGTGGGTTGGGCAGTTTCGTCACGAAGCTAGTTTCTATACCAAACACAGCAGCTTTTTGATCATATTTTCCATTATGTCCCACCAATGAACTGTGGAATGTATAAAATAGGCTACATTGAGTACAAGTCTTTGTGTTACAATAAGACAACATAATTTGATGTTTAAATAGTTTTTATAGTAATATCTACTGTGCTATAAAACGTTTTTTAGATTTTTCCAACTTTGTTATTTTGTCTAAAAATACTTTTAGATATATGCTAAAACATGTTTTTCACTATTTATTTATTTATTTTCCCTACGCGTGAACAGTGTTGCCAAGTCAAGGGTTTTCTCACGGGTTGTTTTTCACGCTGAAGCGAACCAAACAACGTGACACCAAGCGCCTGTAATGGGAATTTTACAGGGGACCACTACACAAAACAAACAAATAAACAAACAAACCCTCGTGACACGAACCCTCGACTGGACAATGTTTGAATAGCAATTAGGCGGGGTTTGTTGTGTAAATCTGGCAACCCTGCGTGCGTTAGCTGCTGCTGCTAGCTGCCTGTCCCTCGACTAAACATGATTCCAAACCAAAATTAAAGATACTTTAAAATAATATGAAGAATATTAATTAATATAATACAATTTCAAGCTACCAATGCGTTGTTGTGCCACTGCATTTGCAGGTTTAACAGGTATGAGTAAACTTAGTGATCCATGGTGTCAAGTGTGATCAAAATGGTATTTTTAATTATGGCATTTACATACATTTTCAAAGGTTATGGTGTTATCATGTTTCTTGACATTGGTACCAAAACAATGATATTGTGATAATATAGTATTATTTGAATACATTTTAAGATCTATAGTTGTTAACCAGAGGACAGGTGACCACTAGGGGGCCTTAGTGAACCTCAGATGTCTTCTAAAATTTGTATATTCAAGTAAATGTATATTCAAACATACAAAGCCACTAATCGGTTCAACGCACAAACCAACATATTAACATATTTATATTTATCACATAAAATGATTGATTTAGAATGATTATCAATAATTTTCCCCTTTAAATATTGTTTGTATTTGCAACATATAACAATGCAACAGCAATCCACCAAAAATAATCGCACAACAAACTGTAATCTGAACATTTTTATTTTTTTTCTTTGTTAACAACAAAGTTTGTAATATGCTCTATTCTTTCGATACAAGTAGAAAACAATTTCTTTAAGAAACAGTCGAAAGGCACAATTTGTTTTTTTTTTGTTTAGTTGTTTTTTTTACAATATATACAATTGGATCTAAATTATAAATAGGCCTATAGAAAATGACAAAAGAATAGGAACACAGGAATAAAAAGTATCAAGATACATATAGTCAGTAGCATGTTTTTTTTTCATAGCAATAAATTACGTAAATGCCACATTGATATAAAAGCGAAGCCGATGAATCGATATGTTTACAGTATTGAACATTCCCACGAAGGACTACGAGCAAACAAACATGGATCAGAAACCAGACAGAAACTCATTTATGCCATTTTAGTGCAAATCATACACAGAGCAAGTCAAACGCATTCAGAAACAGGTTCGTTTGACTTCGTCCTAGTTTCATGGCCTCTTCGTATAGTGCTTTCGTTGTACAAGACGCTTCGTTAGAACGCATAACAGAAAATTAAGTCTTTTGATCTTTTTGGGGAGGCACTGAGTTACTAAATGGATACACTGGATGTGATGCACTAAACTAACATGGAACAATGTAACATTTCACGTAAGATTTTTCAAGTGCAAATGTGGCTGAAACAAATTTCCCTTAAAGAAAAGAATAAAATAAAACTGTGCAGCGAATATGCAATAATGGCTAAATAAATAATATTTCATATGTGTCATCAACAGGATTTTACACACAAGACAAACTTTAATATTTAGGCAGACATTAAACTATTGGATACATTTTATCTGATTTAAATAAAAAATAAAAATAAAAAAAAACAACTTTAACTAATCGGACATAAATTTCATCCTGAGATAGGGAGTGGTTTTAACACCATGAACTGTTTGAGCCAAGTGGATATTTGGGTTTCAGTTCAATATTAATATCTATTGCTGTGAAAATCTATAAGAATGTATCAATTGCTTAAAGAAAATACGAAACGTAAATATTCAACCACCCAGAGCAGCAGAGCGATGTTTGTTGCTTTGTTTGCTGTCTGCAATACAAATATCATAGCATCGACCAAACAAAACATACAAAATAATTAAAAATAATTAAAAAACATGTCCCTTTAAAATTAAATACGAACAATCAAGTAATTGTTATACACATTTTAAACATCTATTAAATAATTCAACTAGACTGTACCAGGGATGCATTTCACATCGCATCAAACAAATCCGATCTTTTTGTTTGTTTATCCACGCTGGATTGTGAAGGAGAAAGGACTTTTTATTTTAGTTGCCAGGTTGCAATGAAAATATTGTACTACTAAAGGGACGAAGTGCGACGGAAGGGATCGATAAATCAGCTACTAGATAGATTACCGTTCTGTCTTGTTATGTTTTTCGAGACGGAGGACAGCAGGACAGACTGTTCTATTTTAGAACAACAGAGAGACAGCTGCACAGGTAAGTCATTTGTAGGTAGTTACGCTCTCCTACTAGCACACTGTTTCAAGGCCTGATAAATAAAGGCAATAAATAGGTTACAAACATCTGCACGTAAACGGTACAGGAGTATGTGTTTTACGTCTACATTCCACTGTGTGTTCCGAAGGCACATTTCGACAGTAGCTTGTTTTCTTGCTCCTCGGGAAAAGTGTTGTGTCTTAACAGAAGTTCGTCGCGGAAATGTAAAGCTGATGATTGTTCGATGCAGTACGTCTCGTACAGCTTCAGCTAAGCCCAACGTGGAATCTGTGGCCACCAAAAATGATACTACAGGAAAAAAGACACTTGAGGTACCATTTGGGGTTCCTTTTGGTCGGCACATTGGTAGAACGCTTTTGGAGAACCTCTAGGCACCCTTTCGAATGGAAAGAGTCAGTAAAGTTACAGCCAGTTCCTTTCTTTAGTGAAAGGCATTTCAAATATATGTCAAAGAACATTCGAGGCACCTTCAAAGGTGCCTGGAGCTTCCCCCAGAGGGTTCCTCTAATTAGGAACCAAAATGGTACCTCTAGTGTCTTTTCACTCCACCTTGAGCAAAATATACTCTACGATGTGGTAACCGAACCCTTTTTGGTAAAGCAATACTCTTTGAAGCCCCAGTGTATGGAATTCAGGATGTTAAGACTGGGATGTTGACTATCCTGAAGTTCCAGAGACAAGAAACGAACGCCGACTTCATCCCGTCCTCTGAAGCAGAATCTCATGCTGGAACCGAGGACGCCGGCAGTGGTCATACTACAGCCCTGAGTGTGTGCGCGTTTACAGGAGAGTCCGCCTGGAGAGGTCTCACTCGGGTTGTTGGTACTTAATGACGGACTGGCGTTGTTCTGCTCCACCTTGCAGCATGCTGTTCAACACCTCTCGTGCGTTTATGATGGCTTCGGAGCTGCAGTGGTTGTTGGGCAGCGGGAGCATCTGCTGGTCCGAAGAAGAGAAAGAGTTCAAGAAGACCACGGGTAACGTTGTAGGTGCATCTGGGGAGGAAGAGGCAGGCACAGTCTGAATAGAAGGTGTTATAAATGAGTTCAAGTGCTGTAACATGTCGAATAGTTCACTGTCCTGAACTGTACTGGTTTCCTGCATACCCTGGTTGTCCTGCTGCGGCTGCTCTTGGATAAACTCATCAAGGCTGAATTCATCCCCCGTAGGGTCGGGTTGCCTGAAGCGGTTGTCCACACCCAGGTCAGCTTGGGAGGCATTGGGAATCGTCAAGTCCAGGATTTCTTCCAAAGGGTTTTTAATGGCAGCGAATGAGGGGAAGGGCATGTATTGGGTGGGCAAACCGGCCAGGTTGGGAGTCTGCAAAGAGGTGTACAAATTCTGGGGGAAAAACTCTTGGAGCTGACGCTGTGCCAGCAGCCTCTGTTGCTCCTCGGCCTGCCGCTGCTCCAGAGCTTGCTGCTCCTTCTCTCGACGTCGCTGCTTCACCTCTGCATCCATCCTCACCAACTCCTGACGCACCTTTGACACGCAGTTCTCTGGGATCTTAATACCTAGGAGAAAAAAAAGCATTTCAAATAGATGTCAAAGAACATTCGAGGCACCTTCAAAGGTGCCTGGAGCTTCCCCCAGAGGGTTCCTCTAATTAGGAACCAATGTTGCCGTTGAACCTTTTACCTTTTGGATATCCCAACTATCAGAACATACATGTTATCAGGTCGACTCACCAACTTGTTTGCTGCTGTCCTTGGTCTTGAGGCGGACAATCTGGAGAATGCTGGAGCTGGTGATGTCAGCGACCACATCAGACACGCGCTTCCAAACGCGGAGGAGAGCGCCACACAACATGTGATACTGACGCAATCGAGTGCCCATTAAGCACTCATGACCCTCCTCTACCCTTTTGCACCTCCCGTTCCTGCAGGAAACATTGGCACATGTTAGAACCTCTGGGCTCAGTTTGGCCAAGTAGTACCAAGGCTGGAAGGTCTCGTTTCTCACCAGTTAGCATGGCTGCACTTCCTGAAGGAGAACGTGAACTGGTTTTCCCAGCTATCCTGTGCCTCCTCCGGAGTGACCTGAAGCAAGGATAGAAAACGTCACCGTAATGCTCGCTAGATGGCAGCAGAGACGTTTTTAGCAAGGACTCCTTTGCTCTGATGAGTACACACCTTACGGTATTTTTGTTGGAGAGTCTCAAGGCTTTCCGCTTGGGCCTGCTTGCCGATGTTTGGTTTGTAGATGATCATGTTGTGCTCCTGGCCTTGCACAGCAAGCAGCACGCATGGATAGTTGCCTCTCAGCTGCAAACGAGACAGGCACAAACATGTTCAACTGCGGAAGAACTCTAATGGCACATGAACTCTCCTTTACCCCTGAAGAGAAAGGTTCTTCCAAGGAAGCATGTTTCCTGTGTTACTAAAAGGAAACTTTTTAAATGTACTTACTTTATGGGATAAATAGAAGCCTTCATCCGGGTTGCTGAGAGTTTGGGCCTTTTGGCGAGCCTCCAACCATGGCATACCTCTATCTACACTTATCTGTTCAACAAAACAAACAGATAATGTCTGTCAGACATGTCCACATTGCTACATGTCCTGGCTGTCCCAAATTTATGCGAAGAGAAAGGTCTTAAAGTGTGGTTTACTCTCGGTCAAAGGAACCATTCATAAAACGGCTGTTAAACCAGTTCTCATTGCATAAGCCCTCAAAATAAACGTTGCTCTCAGAGATAATTAGCGTGTTTTGTAGTGTGTGTCACGCATGTGTGCCTTAGGCATGTGTTCGAAGCTATCGCATGTAAGAACCTCAGAAATACTGACCTTGTAAAGGACAACTTGACCATCCTGAGGATTTCCCGCCGTTAGAAACTTCTCCTGTGTTTCTTCATAAATCTGATCATTGCCTGGTGCCAGATCTGAGAGAAAGCAGATACTTGGTTGTCACCTAAGCAGATCAATCCAACTTAAAAGTACCATACCAAGAGAAGACGTGCTTCTTACCCAGTATTCCCATATCATATTTGCCATCTTTCTTGTCCTTTTCGATCAAGTAGTCGAAATTGTCCGTGAAGTACTGAAAGAGGGAGTTCTGTTTGTGCACCTCCAAGCCCAGTATCCGGTTGAGGAACTTGGGGATACTGCAGTCTAAAACAACGAGGAGTCACATGATGTGTTGATATATACGCTTGTAATTAGCATGTGAGGAAATGTGTCAGGTACTGTATGTACAAAACAAATGCAATGCCTTACCTTTTTCAGTGTTGATGCCCAAGCGGGACTGACTGCATAGCATGCCTACGTCCCTCATACCGTGCTTCATGTCTAAGATTACAAGGCATTGGTGAGATCATGGTTCTGTCCGATCCACATGTTAACAGAGTGATGCACGAAACTTGTTTACCTTTGAAGAACATGGCATCACCACCAGGATAGCCCTTTGGAGGCTGTACCTTGCTTTCGATCTGACCAAGGATGGCTTTGGTTACCTTATCAAGAGCTTTGGTGCCATACTAAGAGAAACAGCCAAAACAGACCACGGGTTAGTCCTGGATTTATCGGAGTATGTTTTTTTAGCAGTGTCGCTGTTCTGTATCAGTTACTCACTTTATTTTCAAAGTTGTATTTGCTGAGGTCTCTAGACTCTGTGGCCCTCCTGTCACCGTGAGTCAGGGCTCCCTGTGAAAAGCAAACAGGTCGGTTAGAAATGTCAGTAGTGAATTGAACACAAAGCATTTTCTTTAGACCCCCAATACACTAATGACCTGTACTTTTAAGAATTCACAATGTGAAACACAATAGTGCAGTCAGAACAAAAGAAAGATTTTTTACAAGACAGGGTTAAATGAACTTTACTTAAAATAAACGAGAAAAAAATCTTATATATGTGACCCTGGACCACAAAACCAGTCTCAAGTTGCTGGGGTATATTTGTAGCAATAGCCAAAAATCCTTAGGATAGTAAGTAAAGTTCATGTTCCATAAAGATATTTAATCAATTTCTAACAGAAAATATATTAAAACCTCATTTTCGATTAGTAATATGCATTGATAAGATCTAATTTGGACAACTTTAAAGGTGATTTTCTCTGCATTTAGATTTTTCTGTACCCTCAGATTCCAGATTTTCATATAGTATGTATCTCGGTCAAATATTGCCCTATCCTAATATCAATGGGAAGCTTATTTATTCAGCTTTCAGATCATGTATAAAGCTCAATTTCTGAAAATTCCTGAATTTGTTGTCCAGGGTCACATATGGTATACATGCTACATTAGAAAAGTTTGGGATCAGAGCAATTTTTAATGTTTTTAAAGGAGTTTCTTATGCTTATCAAGGCTGCATTTATCTTGAGCAAAATACAGACAAAACTGTAATCGTGCAAAAAGGTTTTACAGCATAAAATAATATCCTTTAATTTCTTTCTGTGATGCAAAGACAAATTTTCATCAGTCATTACTTTCATTACATCTTCCAGAATTCATTGTTATATGCTTATTTAATATTAAAACGATCAATGTTAGCAACAGTTACGCTGCCAAATATTTGATGGCACTGGTGATACTTTTTTAACAATATTAATATAAAGTACTGGTCATCTCTTTTTATCAATTTAACACATCCTTGCTGAATAAAAGTATTAATTTATAAAAAAAAAAAAAAAGAATAAAAATTTACTGACCACAATCTTTTGAATGGTAGTGTATATTAGAAAACATTTCTATTTTAAATAAATGCAGTTCTTTTAAACTTTTTATTCATCAAAGAAGCTTGAGAAAAATATCACACATTCCCCCAAAAATATTAAGCAGCACAACAGTTTCCAGCACTGATAATAAATCAGCATATTAGAATATTTTCGATATATTAGACACTGGATTAATGATGCTGAAAATTCAGATTTGCATTACAGAAATAAATTACATGTATATTAAAATAGAAACATTTTATTTTACATCATAATAATATTTCACAATATCAAATTATTTTCGATATATGCAAATAAATGCAGCCTCCTATAAAAACAGAACATTTGAATTTTTACATTACTAAGGAACGGAAACCAGCTAAGAGTAAGCATGTCAGGGACGCACCAGACTCTCCAGCCTCTTTGCCACAATGGATGCAAATCGTCGCTCGCCTGCCAGTTCTGAGATCAGGAAAATGTACTCTGGTGCCGTGACCTGATTGGAACGATGAGTGCGACCTGAAGAACAGAAAGCGTTGTCAGCTAGTCATTGTGGTGCAGTGACACTCTTTATGGGAAGCAAGCTTTGATGACAGAGGTTGTGGCTGTGTGATGCAGGTGGAATTAGTGACGCTGTGTGCTAGCCTGGAGCTTAATGTAGACAAAATAACTAGTGCATGGCCTCAAACGTAATTAGGTAGACGTGAAGTAATGCTGCCTACTCACCGAACTGCTGTATGGCCCTGTCTGCACTCCAAGGCAGCTCCAGGGTCATGTGAACCCTGCGCCGCTGATTCTTCACCCTTCTGTCAGCCTGCAGTGAGATCCCCGAACTGGCCGCTTCTGATATGATGGCTACCAACTGAAGGGAGTACATGAAAGTTTTACCGGATGCATCAAAAGAATAGTTGGGCGATTTCCTTTTCTGAAATCTACCTTCTCTCCATTCATGAAGCGATCTTTCTCTTTGATGTTGATTTGGTCGATAGTGTGGCTCTGCTCGGCGCGGGATTCGTAACGGACGCTGCCGTCCGATCGACGCACCACTCGGCCTTTACGTCCCGTCATCTAGCCACAAAGAATGTTTAGCGCTCGGGCACAACCTTGTATATACCTATGTATAGGAATATGTATGCATGAATAATGACCTCTGATACTTGTTCTGGACCTCCAAATTTATCGATGAGCTCATCCAGTGTGTTAAGAGGTAGTTCTTTTCCCAGCTCGGCGATCTTACTGAGGAGCCCTTGTTTCTTCTCCTCTAACCGCGCTAAGGAAGGATGAAAGCGAAGATCAGTTGCTTTTGCTTACTACAAAAGTGCTGCGAGTAAAAATCATCAGGATTTGGGGCTGTCAATTGGATTTGTATTTTAACTTCGATGAATATTCGAAAAATGTTTTGACAGCCCTATCAAAATACACGAGTCGCACTATAAAATACGCAGTCAACGTACCGTTCTGGTAGCTGGTTTGGTCAACGAAGATGACATCGTCGTTGTTGTCTTGGATGGAGTCTGGCGAGGAGTTGGAGTCGCTATCCAAGACGTCAGACTCAGTGCTGCTCTCATCGCTGATGTTGATCACTCCCCCTACATCAGTGCCATGTCGGGGTTGCTTGGGCTGCCGTCCACGTGGCTTACCTGCGTGAGAGCGATCGATTAAACCTCAAGGATAAAAATGAAGATGGGCAATGTAGGGATAGCGATACGAACACTCACGTTTCCTCTTGTTCCCTGCTCCTTTTTCTCTCCTCTGCTTCTCTGACGGAAAGTGTTTGAGGACCAGCGACTGAAACACACCCCTGAGGAACAAGCAAACACATAATTGTGTAAAAAAAGTGTTTTTTGTGTAATGCCTTTAGGAAGTGGTTATTATCAGATGACACTGGGTTTCAGAATGATGCTCGGCCTGTGAGATGACCACAGTAACACATATTGAGAAACCTTACTATCATTGTGAAACTGCAAGAGCAGCTACTAGTCGTAAGGGGTCCTTATATTTCAGAAAGGTTTCAGTGATGCCCAAAATCGACTTACTCGGCAGCAGAGACAAATCTGTCCAGGTGTCCGTCATTTTCGTCAAGGACTTCTCTGGTTCGAGCTTCACCTGTGGACTGTAGCCCTATCACGACACACTAGAGAGAGAAGAAGAAAACATGTGTAAAATGCCTACAGCAACACAAATAATTGTTAGAGAAAGTTCAGGGTCACTGCTCGGACTGACCTTCCCTGCTTCCAGCTCCTTTTTGGCCAGTTTCACCAGGCAGCGAACCTTGGCGGCGATGCAAAGGTATTTAAAAAAACGCTGGTGGGACGACCAGAACTGACCCCACAGGGACTTCCTGGAACTCATGCAGAGCTCGTCAGCAGCCTGCATGAACTCAGCCAAAGCTTCCGCCCACTGCAAACGAGATAACAGATTTAAGTGTCAGATATGCGCACACAGTACGGATGTCACAATACCAAAAATCAAGTACACAATACTCGATACCACAGGGGAAAAAAATAATCTCCAAAAACACAACAATGGTGGCACACTCTCGCACACACGTGCAACTTTACTAATTATTATTTTTAAGTCATTAAGTTAAAAAAATACATTTTTAAAGCCAGTAATATAAGCCAAATAATTTAAAGGGACAGTTCACCCAAAAAGGACAATTTGGTCATCATTTAGTCACCAAACCTATACGTCCTGGTCACTCTATTTTATATACTAATTGTGAATGGGGATTGAATGACCAGAATGCAAGTATTGTAATAATGGTTAATATTAGATAATAATTAGTTAATATTAATGTTCTCTGAAGTTATTATTCATTGAAAACCTCCTCTGCTGTAACTTTATAATTTCAGGGTAAGATAGTAAGTGAATAGATACATTTTTAGCTTTCTCTTACACAAACACATCACTTCAGAAGGCCTTTATTAACCCCTGAAGCTGTGTGGAGCATTTTTAATGAAGGATGGATGCACTTTTTTGGGCTTCAAAATCTCAGCACCCATTCACTGCCATTATAAAACTTGGAAGAGGCATCCATTAAAATATATATATATCTAGGGTGGCTTGATAGAAAGTAAATCATGGGCTTATTGTATTTTTTGAGCGAACTACGCCTTTAAAATGAAAGTAAGAAGACAGACTCGGATTTCTGGGATTCTTCTCATAACTCACAAGTTTAGCAGCTTTGTTGTACACAAGTTTGAAATCATTGTCCAGGCTGATCTCTTCGATGCGGAAGGAGACTCCTGAGAAGCTGAGTTGGCGTGCGATGTACATCCCACTGACCTTCATATCCATGGCGACAATCTCCATGGCCCCCACGCCCCTATCAGTGAAGAACACATTCAGGTTACATATCCAAAAAGGAGTGTTTTCACACTCGCCAGCTAATAAGCTCGTGCTCCTTTACAAACCTCTTCTCAATGGTGTGGAGGAAGTCTTCAAAGGTCCTGAAGGGTGTTCCCTCTCCCCAGATCCCCAGACGGCTCATGTAGATCATATTCTTTGGCTCTGAGGCACCTGTGGCACTGGCGTATACCACTCTGGCCAACGGCAACTTGTTCTGCAGATCCAGCACGGCTTTGCCCATCTTTGTGGATGTTGCATTTTTGGCTTTGTGGCATTCGTCAAATATGATCTATGTCTACGGTCAAGGGTAAAACCAACTTCACTGTTCACACTTATGTCACACACATATTTTGCTGAGGGTTGTAAAAAAACAAAAAAAATACTAAACACAAAATAATAAAAAAACAACAGAAAACAGAAGTTGCAAGTTAAAAGAAAATAAAATATCTTTTACAAAATGTATTTTTACAGTGAGAAATAAAAATAGTGTTAAACAAAATAACACATTATTCCATAAAAAATAAATAAACATTATATTAAATAAGTGAATTATACATGACGCTGATTAGAAAACAAAATTAAATATAAATAAAAAAATATACAATATTTTTATATTAATCATATTTTAAATATATGACATATATTATATAATAATAATGGTAATAATAATTATGTAAAGTATAGTATATATATTTTATCCAGATTTGTACTTCATATTCAGTTAATAAATATAAATAAATATAATGTTTAATATATTATTAATGCTGAATTTTTAATATTGCTTTAAATTTGTTTCTTTCAAGGGGTTTAAGGCAACACAAAGTTATCAATCCCTGCCAACAAAATCTGTAAATAAATAACTGCAGGATCTAAACAATTACAAATTATTTGTAAATAGCCTCAAATAATACAATTCATATTAATAAAATAAATAAATAAATAACATAATAAATAAATAAATGTAAAAATGTTTTGTGAATAGCCTCCAAAAAACGTAATTTTGATAGATATAACTTTTAAACTTTGTTTAAATAGCCACCGATATATATATATATATATATGTATATATATTATGCACATAGAAGGATACGACTCCATCAAAACATGGCTCACACCAGTCTAAGATCTGCTGCAGGCGCGTTCGGAGTTGGCCGCCCGCCTGACTCTCTCCGATTAGTGCCGAGTAGGTCGCAAACAGGACCCCTTCTGAGGTAGCTGTGTCTCCGTACTTTATCTGCAAGGAAAACAGTTCAAGTTAGATGCCTTGAGAAAAGCTACGGGGAAAGTCTGTGAGAATGTGCATCACTGGAAACGTGATATCCATTCACAGGGCTGCTGATTGAGCCGCACAGTAATAGTGACCTTATTCAAGGCATGCACTTGTATATCGGGTGCACCGATGTCTTGGAGATCTCTCTCTGCGTCATATTTCAGGTCATTGGAGACGCTGAACCTGGAGGAGAGATGAGGAGGATGAGGCATCGGATCTAGACTCGGTCTTTGATGAGGAGTCAACGGTGCGAGTTTGGTAAGGTTTGATGATCTGGAGATCGCTTACCATAGTGCTTTCTTCCTTCCCTTTAAGAAGTTTTCTCGGATGATGCCAGCCACTGTGCGGCCTTTGCCCACTCCGGCTCCATCTCCGATGAGGAAGCCGGCCCGCTGGTTGTTCTGGAGAATCACTTCGTGTTGCTGTAGAGTGTTATAAGCAAGTCAATATTAATGATTAGACACTGCGAACGAGTTCAGTCAATTATTTTCTTTTGTTGTGCATGTTGTTGAGAAGAAAGGCAAAGTTGGTCAGGGTACCTGGCAGGCGTAGATAATGGCCTCCAGCTGCAAGGCAGAGAGCTGGCCGGTCTTTATGGTCTCCTCTGGGATGGACAGGGTGTAGGTGATATCTGGAGGAGGTACACTGGACAAAGTGTTCGTCTCCACCACTCGGTCTGGATGGGATATTCCTATCTTGGCTAAAGTAGCAAAAGAGAAAGCGAAAAGGATATAAATCTTCTGTAGGACATGAATAGCCACAAAACGCAAACCAAAAATCATCGCTCACATTTAGAGGGCCTGTAGTCTGCATAGGTGTCGACATGACCCAGCTCTTCTGTCTCCTCCACCTCGACTTCCTCTTCCTCTTCTGGCTGTGTTTGGGGTCTCTGTGTAAACACGTGATATGATTGACATAGAGAAGAAAAACAGAAAGAGAAAGACTTTACAGAGACACTGAAATCTTGCGTACGTGTTCAAAAAATAATCTTTCTATTTGTCTAAAAATATATTTAAATAATTTATTTTTATATAAAAATAAACACTACTACTACAGTTTTTCTAAAAATATATATAATTCAATAATATTTTTACTATTATTATCAATCACAATTAAAAACATACCTGATAACCTCCTATGGGTGGTGTATTAATAATAGCAGTGATGTCATCTAACGAGTTTAATCCTTGAAATCTGTTAGAATTCAGCTGAAGAGGAAAAAGAGAAACGAAAAGTTAAAACCAACAGAAAGGTCACATGTTTTACTATCAGAGCAGGAACAAAGGTTCTGTTGACGGGTGTGTCGATCACAGGTGTGGTTTCTCGTACCACGGAAATAATATTCCACATATATGGCAAAAACAACTGAAAAACATTAAGTTCAACATTGGCATTTGGAAAAAGTGTGTATCAGAAATCAGCCTCACCTCTTGGACTGCTGCTGGTGTTTTGATGTCCCATATCGTGGGCACGTTGGGAGGCATGTCAGTATTGATTACGTTATTAGCGGTGTATTCGCTTAAGGAGTCGGTCGGAGGGGAGAAGATTGGCAGATCATCCAGACACTGGAGGTCCTGAGAGAAAAGAAAAGAAAAATTCTTTAACCAATTTGTAGTTTCAAAATAAAAAATTAAATGAATGAAATGAATCAGCAAATCAACTTTCAATAAAATCAATTAAATGAGTGAAAAAAATTCACGCAAGACCTAAACATTTTTAAAAAAAAATTGTAAATAGCTTCAAAATAAAATATTAAATGAACAAAATAAATCAACAAATAAACCTTCAATAAATGAAATGACATAAATGAGTGAAAAAAGTAAGATCTAAACAATAAAAAATAAATAAAAAGCTAAAGCTAAAGTAAATAGCTTTAAAATGAAATAATAAATGAATGAAAAAAATTTAAATGAATGCAAGATATAGCCTCAAAATAAAATAATCAATTAATGAAATAAATCAACAATTAAAAAATGGTTAAATAGATTACACAATAAAAAAATTATATATATAGAATATAGTCACAATTGCGAAATTGTTAACGAAATTGCTAAAAATGTCTATTGTGTGTGAAGAATATAAAAATATATATATTTCTGAATATGAAACATGTAGCAGACTAGAATGTGGTGGACATGCACTAGACCCCTGCATTTAGGTCCGGGCCAGACGGGCTACGACTTTTTTACGCCCCTTGGGCCGGGCTTCGGGCCAATTTTGACGTCATAGTTTAGACGCGGGCCGGGCCTTGGGCCCGTTTTAGGCTTCTCCTTATTTTTATATTTTAGACATCCATCAATTTGCCATGCTGCGCCGGTGCCTCTATGTCCTGCAGATCGCGCTTTATAGCGCCACTCTCTGCACAAACCATAATGTCGCGCATTTATTCTTTTAGCGTTTAATGTTTGAACAATGTTATATGTTTGAACTGTTTTAGTATGTCTATCGATTTTTCAAAGGCCAGTGGTGACGATTTGAGAAGGCTAAATTGATCAGTCATCCTTTATGATCAGCTCACTGTCTTCCGCTGGCCGCCTGGTAAAAACACAAACTTATATTTAACGAACAAAAAATGTCTAAATTAGCTTAATAAAAAACCCAACAAAATATAATAATTCTGCCATTACACTATTTTAATAGCTGAGACAGCAAGCAGTATAAGAAGGGGAAAAAGACGGGCTTGGGCTGGTAATTCTGATAAGCTGTTGGACACGGGCCGGGCTCGGGCCTGAGCGTCTTGCAGGGCTCTACCATGCCGATCAAACCCATGTAGGGTGAATATCCCATGAACCCGCAATCTTATTAAGACACAGTGGAGATGGTACATCACACAAAACACGTTGTGTAGAAAAATGCACTTAGCTAATCAGAAGCTTCTGTAGTAAAAGATGTGTGTGTGTGTGTGTGTGTGTTAGTGGAATGTATGAAGGATTTAAAGGGACTCGAGACGCTCTTCACACAGCCAAGACTTTCCAAGAACTCTTCACTGTTCGAGGAAAAGCAGCAAGTGGTAAACAACTGGGAACTGGAGGGTGGCCAGGGGCTGTGGTATTCGATCCGTTTCATTAATAGAAACCATTTTAGGTGCGTGTCAGATTAGGGTTGACCTCAAAATGAGCTGCTTACGGTCCAAAATATGAATGTTAGTGATGTTAGATGGGTCACAGCAGAAACTGTGAGAACCTCGGAGCTTGGTTTTGTGCTCTTTTGTAAAGATGAAAGGTTTAAAAACAAATGCATGCTAGGTCTTTTCGAAGCCACGAATTCAAAGTAATTGTACTTCCTCTATACTTGATTATGGAGATCATAAACATAGATTAAAGGCAGCGACATGAAACTGAGAGTGGAAAACTCGGCCATCGTGCATCATTTCTTTTCTATCTAAGATCTTATCCATATCATTTTTTTCTTTCATTATTAAAAAACTGTAAGACTGTAATATATATATATATATATAAAACAAACACGTGATATGATTGACATAGAGAAGAAAAACAGAAAGAGAAAGACTTAACAGAGACACTGAAATCTTGTGTACGTGTTCAAAAAATAATCTTTCTATTTGTATAAAAATATATTTAAATAATTGTATCATTTATTTTTATATAAACATAAAAACTACTACTACAGTTTTTCTAAAAATATATATCATTCAATAATATTTTTACTATTATTATCAATCACAATTAAAAACATACCTGATAACCTCCTATGGGTGGTTTATTTATTCATAAACATCTATATTTCATAAAAAGATATATATATATATATAGTATATGTGTATATTTATTATGTATGGTAAAAATACAAACACATGCATGTTTAAATTAAAGAAAAATGTATTATGTTTATATATTTAAACACAACATAAAATCTAATAATATAAATATATGCATGAAAATATTTTCTAAATATATTCTAAATGTGTTTATATTTATACTGTGTATACACATAAACAAACACAGCACACATACATATATTATGCAAACAAAAACATTTACTTTGGATGCAAAATATTGATATATTTAATTTTTTTAATTTGTATATTAATTAATATCTATACATGACCTTTTTTAGGGAATATAAATGAAAATGTTAAAATAATTTATTTTCATCATTCATATCACAATTTCATTTTCCATTATTAAAAAAGCCGTAATACTAATAAATATATATATACACCCACTTTTTTTTTACATTTTAATATATAAATTTATATATATACTAAACATACATTAAAAACACTTAAAAATGCTACATTTTCAACTTTCTAAAATTGCATTTATCAACAGTCTAGACCTACACCACACCATAAGTCGTCGAGTGTTTAAGCAACAGGCTGTTCCTGTCTCCAGGCAGTGGTTAAGCTGTCTTTCCGCATTCAAATGATGTTGCTCATTGATTTCATTGTGCTGGGAAGGAGGATGAAGTGCTTGTGGAACATAGAATGACTTGACAACGGACAAAAACACATTTATGTCCATATATAGAATGGCAACATTCCAGCAGGGACCTGACAGAGACTGCCTCCACACTGGATTCACCCAAGAAGCTGCTCCCAAAACCATCATCTCAGGGGGGTTCTGAAACCTAAGGTCACAACCTGCCCATTTTCTCTGATCAAACAGCCGTGGTCGTGATTTGCTGTCGAATCATGTTGTAACATATTTTATGTGTGCTTTGATCTTTTAAGGACGCATTTCCAAGAGCGCTGCCAAACGCGAACAAAGAAATCCCAAAAGTCGACTTGATTCCAATAAGAGAACAACGAAAATACTGCAGTTCTATAAGGGGAGTGACTTTGGATATTGTTTAGCAAATGGCAACGGCATAATTTGACTTCGTACATTCTGGGGCAAACCACAAGGAACAAGGCGAGACTTCCTGGAAGGCAGAGGCCGCCTCCTCTCTGTCTCTCCACTCCTTTTCTCCGCTGCTGAGCCAGCAAACAGGGATTCCCCCGCTTCAGGATAACAGAGTGGCATCGGATGGATGGATGTTATTAATATTGCACTTTCCCTGAAACGCGTTTGCTTAAACGGAACGTCCCAAAAAAAAAAAAAAAAAAAAGAAGCTGACTTTTGCATGTGTTAACAGAAAAAAAAGATGTTGAGAAATAACTAATAAACAAGTTTTTTTAACATTTAAATGTATGTTAAAAAAGGAACTAAAAGTAATTAACTCGCCTACTGCCAAGCGACCTGGCATGAACTCACTGACCTCGACCGAATGAGACCATCTTTTGTTCCTGAGCGAGGCGGTGGATATTTGCCAGACTAAATTGAGCCTTTTTACATGATCACGAGGTGAACTCCCTGCAGATAGTCACAGTGAGAGGTTTGAAACTCGTTTTCCAAATGTCCCGTCATTTTTCTTTGTACTTACTAACAGCTAACTGAGAAATCCGGTCACGGTTAAGTCGAGTCTAACTATGCACACGAAACCTTCACCAGTGCCACCATGTAAGATAAAATTTCCATGAAGAAAAAAAGTTTACCCATATCCTCATAATGTAACTATTTGCATAATGCAAAACGGTGTGACAGCAGCAAATGACCGATTAAATGCTGTTAAATACCTTATGGTCAACAATTCTTACCAATAAAACTTCAGTTACTATTACTTGAAACTTGTGCTGTCAATTAATAATTAATGGCGATTAATCCAAAGTAAAAGTTTTTGTTTACATACATACTGTGTATATTTATAATATACAGACACACAGCATACATTTTGAAAATATTTTTACATTTACATGTATTTATGTGTATATATTTAGATTTGTATAAATTATATTTAATGCATGAACAAAACATGTGTATATTTATACATACATAATAAATATACACAGCACACACATCAAATGTAACTGTTAAACATTTTTCTACATTTAAAGCAGTAAAGTTTAACCTTACAATACCCAGCTTGAATTAAGATTATAAGAATTTAAATCACAGCCACCATAAAATCATACTTTAGCACATTTTTTACTTTAACGTTGTTCTGAAGTTAAACCTACATTTAAGATAACTATGATACTGTTTTTGAAATCAAATCTTGGCACGGCTACAACAGCCTGGAAAAAACGGTTACTCTTAAAAAAATAAGCATGTATCCTAAACCTATGAAACACTGGTGTCTTGTTTTTTAGAGCCGTCAAAATGCAATATGGGAAATAAATCAAACAAATATGTATGTTTGTGCAAATACTCAGATGCAGCTGGCTTTGTAACTGTAATTTAACTACATATATATATATATACACATATAGATAAATGAGATATTTTTACAGACAACAGTTACAATTATTTTGTAATTAAGTGTAACTAGTCACTTTCCAACACTGCATGAAACCCCCTATTGACCAAATATAGCTTAAATATAAATTTTCTGAAATTCATTTTTTAAAATCCCATTTATCATAGTTTTTTTTAAAATGAACATTAACTTTAAATGGTTCTGCTCCTTTTAGCTTTTCTAGTCACTTTATATTGTAATTTTTAATGCTTTAAGTCATTTGGATATCATTGGGTAATATGTCGAAATAACTTTTTGATTAGGTAAGCATCAAAATATTTGTGAATTGCAACATTATGCTTATGTAAATATTTGAATATTGTCGTATTGTTACTTCTTGAGCAATGTGTCTAATATAGTCACTTTTGCATTTACAGGAAGCTAATGTGGTCACATACACTGAGGAAAATCTTTGTGTTCATTTCCATCCTAAATCCCACCACGGTTACATCTACAGAGCAAGCTGACCTGAACTCTATAACCCAAAAGAGAAATCCTGCGAGGCTTCGACACTTTTCCAGCCTTGTGAATGGACAATTTCAGTTCTGTTTGGTTTTTGCTGTGTAAAACCAAGGTGTCTTTGAAGACTGCTGAGGTGTCTGTTTGGGTTGGGGTGAATTAGGCAAAGATGGTAGAGTTTCCTAAAGTTGTTTTTTTCCATTTGACATGCGCCACCATGCATTGTCAGCATAAATATTTAACGACTAAAAGCTGGAAGTGACAGGAAAGCGACAAAATATTTGAACTGACTGTAGAAGAGCTTTGAAAATCATTGCAGAGGGAAATATAGACACCCGGTAGAGATGAGGTGGCAGCGCTTATCTGTGGGGACCACCAGAAATGCATCATTTACTGTAAGCCTGCGCAAATGTTTCCTGTATGAAATGTAAGGAAAAAAAGATGCACCTGCAAGACAAGCTGGTGTAAGATGAGTAAAGCTGGCGTGTACGAGTGAAAAAAACACACACAAACATCTCCTGACACTCCCATTCTGTAATAAAGCCTCATTATTACGACAATGTGTCAGGTTACACCACAGCATGACACTTATTGAACCTTCCCAACCAGCACTGACGGGAAAACTGCAGATGAGCCTGAAGCGTCACTGCCAGATTATCAAAGCCAGCTTCCTGATGTCTTTTATATCTTATTTGTTTTGTTTAAGAAGAAGGAAGTTATTAATCAAGAACAGCAATAAAAAAAAAAATAAAAAAAGAGAGAAAGACATAAGCTTTAATAAAGTTATAAGAAAAAAACTACAAACAATGGCAAACTTAGAAAGAGAAGGCAAAAGATGGAAAGAAAGACGCAAACGAGTGTACGAAATGAAGCAGGCAAACGGAATGAAAGAAATAAAAACAGTGGAAGGAATAAAGAAGGCAAATGGCTTAAAGAAAGAAAATATGTTACACTGAAAGAAAAAGAAAGAAAAAATTGACAAATGAAAGAACAAAATAACTGCAAGAACATGGATAAAAAAAAGAGTAAGAGAAAGAAAGAAAGAAAGAAAGAAAGAAGTGAAATGAAAAGATCAAACAAACAATGGACAGATGGAAAGAAAGAAAG
>JAUMHR010000082.1:5789636-5800917 GCA_032361145.1 Enteromius fasciolatus
CGGCGCATGTTTAGTTCTGTCCCTTTAAGAGCTGCACGCATCTAATATACTGGCACGTTTTTCTCTTGATTGTTTACTTCACTTTAGACACAAGCATCTGTGTTTAACGCTGTGTGTTTGTGACAGCATTACCACAATCACATGTGATAAACATCTTAGTTCAGTAATTAGGCGCTGTTTGACAGGCTTTTACATGGATTTATTTACTAAACATGAAAAATGAGATAAAAAGTTATTAGTAGGGAAAATAAGAAGAGGGATTTCCTTAACAAAGGAAGAAAGTTTTTTAATTTGGACAACAACTTCGTCTAAACACGTCGTATGTCAATGCATGACTATCTTATTCAGCAGTGGACACTAAAGACAGGGAGAAAAAGTCAAGAGTAGTGGAGACAAGAAGGGGGAATTCCTTCAAGAACAACAACAGCAACAAAAAAAAGCTTTAGTGTGGTCCATCTACAAACCATCTAAACGTGTCATATTTAATAACACAGATTTGTTATGTAGGACTAAACATGAAAAACAAGACGAAAATTCAAAGAGGGGGAATTCCTTAAAGAGGACAGAAAGTTCTACATTCGGCCTCCAAAACCATCTAAACACCTTGTACTTCACTAAATTATTAGCAACAAACTCCAAAAAGTAAAAAGAGGAGTGGAGACGAGAAGGGGAATTCTTTCAAGAACAAAAAAAATGCTTTACTTTGGCCTCCAAACCTATCTAAACGTGTCATATTTTAATAATGGATTTGCTCTCTAGGACTAAACATGAAAAATATAACGAAAAGCCATGAAGGGGGAGTTCCTTCCAGTTTTACAATTTGTCTTCCAAACCCATCTAAACTGATTCGTTATTTAGCAGTAAACACTAAATATAGGATGGATGAAGTCATCACCGGTGGAGATGAAGGGGAACTCCTTCAAGAAAGGAGAAAACCAACCGAGCTAAAGAAACTAGAGTTCAGGACCAGAACATGTACAAGGTTTTATATTTTTTTTTTTATGTGGTGTTTTGTTTAATTGCTTTATATTCTTAGCAACTTGTGTTTGGCTGTACAAACGTGCAACGGCGATGAAGTATTCACTTCAGTTGGATTCAAAAGTGGCCGTTTGATAATCACAGATGGTGTGAATTACAAAAGCTCAGTAGCTTATTTCGTGCCCTCGACCCATGAGACCTGACGGACGCGGCTCCTCTAATCTTCTTCGATCTCTCGCACGGCACCAGAAGCTACTGAGACATCATTAAAGGAGTGGGAAGAAAAGCACAAGCATGACACGAGGGGCTTGCGGCGTGGTATGGATCAGCATCAGGGGTTTCCCGTGTTCTCCTCAAGAGTGAGTTAAGGACACGGCTCACATTCTGCAGGGTCACGATGAGTGCGTGGAAGACGTCCAGAAACATGTGACTCTGATAATCCGCTCATCCTCGTGAGGGAAAAGCTGGAGATTTTGTCAGCTCAGGGTTCTTCCTCAACATGCAACCGTCAAGATACTCGATCTGTGAGAGTTCATGCATCTAACCAACTATTATGTGTTCTGATGCCAAACAGGAGTCGTATGGGTTTGTCCTCGTTTGCCTATCTCAGACCTTCATCTCTGGGTAAAGGTCTTGTTGGAAAGAGCCAAACGAGTGCGAGTTATCTGAGGCAGACTTCAGCGGGTTTCACATGACTGGCTGGGAAAGCCGAGCTTGCGAACTCGGGCCAGACGATCCCAGGAGATAGAAGAAAATCATGCTGACACTTGTTTGGAAACAGTCGAAGCTAATGCAATTAGCGAAACAAACTAAGCATGCTAAGTGCGGCCAAACGTGTTTGCAATGGCAAAGCCAGACACATTGATTGAGAGATTAAATATTCAAGAGAGGAAAAAGTTACTCTGGGTGCTGTCACATTCAAACACCACAAGATTAATAGGGTAATTATTTTATTTAGTTAAGCTTGTCTTTTTAGGGTATTCCTGTATTCAGTATTATGGCCAGTACCAATATTAATATATCAGTCAAGGCCAATAAACCATTTATAGTCAAGTCTAAATATTATACGAATTTTATAAATATTTAAATACATGTAATAAAAGTTTGCCTAATAAAAAATATTTTAAAAATTAGCTAAAAACACAAAGTTTAGTAAACTCAGGCATCACAACAAAAACAAAAATCATAGATTTTGCAAGGTTATTGAATTATTAGAACTTAAGCAATATTGGAAAAATATAAGCAATACTTTTATAAATAAATAATTGAAATAAATTTTTTTTTAAATGTTTGCATTGATATAAACTACCATTTAATATTTGGGGACAGTACGATAAAAAAATTATTATTTTTTTTATAAGATTTATTCTAATTTTATTAAATTACATTGTATTTTGATGCTGAAATATTATTTTTATTACTTTTAATTGAAAAGAAAGAAAGTATGAGCAACTGTTTAATATAATAATGTTTTTTGAACAGTATATTAGAACAATTTCTGAAGGATCATAGATACTTGAGTAATGATGCTGAAAATTTAGCTTTTCATCATAGGAATAAATTACATTTTAAAATATATTAAAATTAAAACAGTAAAAATATTTCACAATATATTATTATTATAACTGTATTTTTTTTGTAGCCTTGGTGGGCAAAGTAGATTTTTTTTTCAGGAACATACAGTAAAATACAGAATAATCAACATTAATTAAGCCACGTATATTTATTCACTGAAAATGTCATTCTGCTAAAGCAGTCAGAAGAGAGATTCGGTATGAAGCTGATCAAAGCACTGAACGGAATGACTAGTACATTACAGACTGTTCCGGATTTCTGTGAATCATCTAAACAGCTGGAGGCAAATGGTAACTATGACAGAAATAATAGTCAAAATGACTAATTCAATTGAAAAATACACCACTTAGGCCGTGCTTCTATCATTCAACCCAGCCTATCTCTTTGTATGATCATGATTACAGGCAATATTGTCTATCTGGATGGGACATTTACTATTATAAAGCATCAGCAGAATGAATGTTATGAAGTCATTGTGAGTCATAACGGGCTTTCATTTCATTGAAGGAGAGAGCCATTTCAGAGGTTTACCGATGTCATTCAGAACCTGCGATCAATGGAGGCTATTCAAAGCTAGAACACGTTAAAAGGGATCTTATGAAGTCTTTTTCCAGCGTGTCAGCAACATTAAACCATATAAGAAGAAGAAATGCGGAGTTGAAAATAACAAGAAAAAGGCGCAGTAGTAGGTTAAACGTTTCAATACCAAGAAGTTCCCATTAATGCTTTGTTTAGGTTCTTAATATCTGAAACTCTTAAGTTTCTGAGAAAAAAAAAAAAAACATAATCACTGGATTTGTCAAAATTACACCCATAAAAACTTAGCACATAACTGGACCTCTTCTCCAAAGACTGTTTGGAGGTAGTTTGCATAAACAAGAAAAAAACATTCTTTAAGTGTAAAAAAAAATAAATAAAAAAAGAAAGAAAGACCTGCGTTTCTTGGATGTGTTCCCTGTATAACGTTTGGAGGACATTTGCAAAACCACATAACATCTGAAATTTCAATGTGTTTCTGGGGAAAATTGTGAGGCATTGTGTTTGCATAACCAGGAAAAAAAATAAATAAAGCTTTAAAAAAACCTGACACGTTCCCAGGAAGAACATTTGGAGGTTGTTCGTATAACCAGGAAAACATTTTTAAAATGTTAAATCGTTTCTTCGATGATGTTTGGAAGATATCTATATAAAGAATAAATTATGTTCCTGCAACATTTTTACTATTTTTGTTTACATAACCAAGAAAACCATCATTCCTAAAGCACAAAAAAATTGTCCCTTTTCTCAGAAAACGTTTGGTGCATGTTTGCATAACCAAAAAAACAACTTTCATGAAAGCGTAAAAAAACTAACAAAACTGGATGCATACCTTGGAAAATTTTTGGCAGAAAAAAAAAGTTCTTGCAATGTTAAAAAAAAACCCATTAAATTCTCCTGGCAAACGTTTGGTTTTTTACACGCGTGAAATGTAAAAAAGACACACTCCCTGGAAGACATTTGCATAAGTACAAAACTAAGGAACTGGGTAATGTTTTGAAGTTGTTTTGACCCAAGTAAAATAAATTCTTAAAGCATAAAAAAATGTCCATTTGGAGTGTAGTTCCTAAGTTCCTAAAGTGTAAAAAAAATAAAATGTATGTGTAACTTGGATAATGTTTGGAGGATATCTGCAGAACCAAAGATAAAGTTCTTGCTACAGTACATTTAAAAAATGGGGAATGTGTGAATGTTGTTTGCATAACCAAGAAAAATGTTATTTGTATAAAAAAAAAATGAACACATCTTCCAGAGAATATCTGGAGGACTTAAATAAAACCCCAGCATAATTTACTTGAGAATCCAATTGTTACAGAAAAAGCTACACAATTTACCAGACATCAAGCAAACTGAAAGTTACTGTTTGTACTTAAAATTAGCTACATATTTATTTATATGGACCACGTATCTAGATTACAGAGTTAAACTGTTATAACTAGCAGGAGTGAGAAACCAAAACAAAGTGTGAAACATTCAGAAGCTGATCATATTTGGATACGTCAAAAAAAAACCTAAAGGGGCATACTGCGCACACTGCTTTTTCTCCCTCTTACTGGACTGTCTGCTGTCTTACGGTCAGTTGCCGCCCTCTTCCAGCATAACCCAGATGCACAGCATGACGCCGTCCAAACCAGAGCAACTCTGGCCTTCATTTCTGCCCTGGGTCACACAACCGACACTCGACCGCACTGCTGCTGATTCGACGGAATGACGGAGCGAAGGCCGCATCCAGCAAAACAAGCCACACGCACATTCCTGGGGTGCCGTCAAAACCGAGAACAGACGTAATTTGCTTCCGAAAGGAAAAAGCATTACATAATATTACGCAATACACTACAGGGAACCTATGAAGGGACAGAAATTCAGGGCCAGATACCTAAAAATACCTCTGACTTCATCCAGGAGGTATTTGTTTAAGAAGAGCGTGTAATTGTATTGGTGAGGCGATTTGATACAGGAAAAAACAGAGAAACTGATTGAGCGGCCAGTTATGGGAAAACTGGGGGATGGACAAACCACCATGAGATTTCGCAGCTATCTTCCTGACCTCAAAACAACTCAACATCTCTTAATAAGAAAGCTTTTCAAAAAACATCTTTGTTTCTGTCACATCAGATGGGTTTCCCAGATAACAGTGTTCCTTCAGACCCAAGATATGCTAATTATACCTTTTAAAAAAGTCAAGATAATTCCAGGACAGACGTCGCAGGAACTAGGCATGGATTGGTAATCAGATGTTACGACTGACGATGGGAAGACGTCACAGCCAGTTGTGTACGTGCTCTGGATTTCACTCTCAGAGTTAAACGTTCCTGGAATGCACATTCCTTGAGCACAATCAGCACTTAGTAGACCTGTGTTCTTCAGTAGGAGTACACACAGAACTGTGTACAAACAAATTTACAAAAAAAAAAAGAAAAAAAAAAAAAAGAAAGATTTCTTATAATAATAAAAACATAATATAAATAAACTGAAATAATATAATGTGATAAAAAAATAAACATTTCTGATTTTTACAGCAAAATAAAATTAATTTAAATAAAATATACAATAAAATAAATAATATAAAAATATCTACAATTAAATCAGTTTCATATAAAATAAATAAACTATAAAAAATATTAACTTTATAAAAGTAATTATGAAACAAAGAAAAATAAATAATTAAAATATATAAATGTACAAAATACAATTTTAAACTGCCCCTATATAATGGATTTTTGAAAATGAGTGTGTAACCCAGCTCTGAGTAAATTAAAACATTCTGTTATTGTCTCGCAAAAGAACGAGTCGACTCTGAATCATTGAAATTAGTCATTTTTATATAGAAACTAAAACCGCTTCGTGTTGACGTCAACATAAAATATAAGCATACTGCTCGCCCACTTGCTGGTCTTTTGGTCTGAATGAAAACGTAAATTCATTCTTTGCCACTAGGTGCTGCTTTTTGAGCTGTGAAAAAGCGATTTCCCCAGTAGCGTTGAGCACTGGGCTCACAAACACTGCTTTATCAGTCATGACGTGACGCTAATCTGCGGTGATTGCCTGTGAAGGAGGAGTTATCGTTGAGCAAAGCGCTTAGGAGTCATTGAGCAAGTATGGTAAATATAAATGCGTATTATAAGACAATGAAAGTGTTTGACCTTGTATGCATGTCAACCCATTATTGGGGACTCCCAAAACCACAATATGAACCTTTCATTACTCATAATAAAAAAACTAAATTCTTATAAATGTGCACTGACTCAAAACTACAACTTCTTTGTGGCGAGCTTAAGAAAATTTTGCAACCCAAGCAAGCATCATTTAGCCTTACTGACCCCAGTATTACACTTAAATAAATGCTTGTGAAATAAACATCAATCAGTGTTTGTTTAATCTGTTGGACGTGAACCAGCACCAATCATGGTGACTCCCCATGGCACTTCTTCCCGGCACTATTTCACACTTAATACATGAACCATTACCTAACTTCCAGAAACTGAACACTTGCATTTGTGAGGCAGTAGGTTATTTACACAGCGAAACGCCGCTACAGCACCAGTATCATTCCTTTACTGAAACGCTTGAATGAGGTTCAATAAGAACATGAGAAAACACTCGGCCAAACGGAAGCAGGAAGGTTCCTCAGCCCGTGCCTCAGACCGCTATCTTGAGTTAAATCGCTGCTAGAGAGCTTTGTACCCGGCCTGTACTACACAACAGAGCTTTGTGCACCAAACTACAAACTGGCTGTTTGAATTGCGCAGACAGCTTCGATCCAAAACTGACAAAGAAACAGCTAGTAAATAACCAGGATCATGAACTAAAGTGCATTAAACTGCCGTTTTAAGGCATTACTTGTTGCTTCTGGGTGAATATTATTTATTATAATTACATAGGCTACTAATTCTTTATATTAATTAGGTCTAAATATAATATCTAATTTATATATATATATATATATATATATATATATATATAGCCTATATCACAATGTTTATGTCTTTATTTTTCAAGATTACAGTTTAAATGCAGATTCCACTGTCAAGGAGACAGCAACAAAGTTATATAAAAAAAGAAACATTTGATTTATTGGGTAACAATTCAGTAACAGTCATGCATAAATGACACATCTTCCAAAACAATTTAGTTTCATGTGATAATAATCTAATCTTGCAGCAATAATTTAGGTGAAAAACAACCAAGCATTAAAAAATTATATTAGGTAACTCATTCAACAGTTAGGTCCACGTTAATAGATTTATTAGCATTTTATTTTTCCCATTGTACTTGAGATTAAAAAAAAAAAATCAATGTCAATAAATTAATGTGTTATATATGTGTTATATATGCATAAAAATAACACCTGTGAGTATAAAATTAGCTTAATTATGTATTGTTTGCATACTTAAACTCTTGTCAAACTGACAATTAAATAATGTCCCAACAGGGAAAAATATATATATATATAATCCTAAAAAGGCTTCAGTATTTTACGCTATTGGTGCAGTATGTGCCAGATTTGTTTGGACATGTTTCAAGAACTTTTGTCTTTTACATAAGGTATTCTGTCTTTCCGAAACAAAACATAGCCATAATTGCTTTTGTTTCCCTCCCCACGTTACTGTCTAGACCAAGTGATGTCAGCCTGCGTCATCCGTCAGAGAACAAGAGACTTCTAATTGAGCTTCTCCACACTCCACTGGCAAAAAAAGAAGAGGGAGGTTTGCGTGACTTTTACAGTTACACGATATACTGGGTCCATGATTGTCCTATCTGACCAACAAGGCCGATATCACCAGAATAAACACTATTATGTTCCGCTGCTCTACAGGGTTTTACAGACAACGAATGACAGACTGGGCCGCGATCCTCCCTTCATCGCTTTCCACGGAAGGGTTAGTTTGCATCACAGCAATTCCTCGGAAACATAATCCCAGAAATGACTGTCCCTTCAGAGAAGTGAAAGATTTACAGCGAAATCCATGGCATGATTATGAGACACAATATGTCGTTGATTTATCAGTGGCCTGAGAAAAGTCACTTGGAAACCAAACTAAACAACAACAGGTTGATGTATTTTACAGTATATCATGATTTGAGACAAGCCCAGCTCTAGCCTGAAGGGTTTACACACTCTTGGTTTCAATATCACTCATCCCTCATTAATCAATTTCATCGCCTAAATTACAAATGTCTCATTTATTACGTTTACGTAGAGCGCTAAAGAAGCATTCAACACGCTGACAAAAGTCAAGCGTAAGGAAAGAGAGACACGACAGAAATGAAAACAAAAAGTTCATCTCCGCTAGCAGAAACTTAACGTAACCGTTGAGAGTCTATATAAACATTCAACATAACAAACAAGTAGTCATTTTACTATTCTGAAACACGTTTATCAGTGGTATTTACCAAATTGGTCATGTTTTGCTACGCAACAGAACTCGTTAAATCCGTATTTGCCTCACAAAAGTTATTTCGACCCCAGTGACTCTTTATAAAAGCACATTAAAACTAACTATCTATTCAACCTAATACATTTGTATATGCGCTAAGACCGATAACGGTACAATTAAAGACACGAAACGTTTAAAAATTTAGTTTCGTAACTAACTCTGAAAATACGCAGCGCATGCGCATGCGCAGACGGACTATTAAGAAACCGGTACACAAACAACTCTCAAAACTCTTTTGACAGGAACAGGACTGGCTTACTTGAATAAAAGCAGCTTTTGAATATATTTCCCAAGTCTTTTTCCTCGTTTGACGCCTCGGGAGTGGTGAAATAGAAAATAGCCCTAGTTTTTCTTCAGCTCGTCGCACTTGAAGCCATGTTGTTGAACTGAAAGGCGATACTTCCGCGCGGCTGCCTTGACACGTCTAACTAGACGCGATTCAACGTGACTAATACGGGACGCGACGCGTCTGCTCTCCTACGTCAAGAGCCAATGACCAATCAAAGGCGCCGAGAACTTTCTAGCGGCGCGTTTGCGTCGCGTCTCTCGCTCGCGGATGCGTCAGACTATATTATTAACGCATGACGAATAAAATAACGACAAATAACGTCGTGGTTTTGTAGTCGGAATGTCTTGGCGAAATATTATATGTAACTTTACGATGTTTAAAACAAGTTTGAGAGAGTTTTAGGTATTAATCTATCATTTCTTAGTTTGTTGCGCGCCCTTGTGGATATAGAGCTAAATAGTAGTTCGCTTTGTCTTGTAGGGTCAAAATTCTATTCTATTCTATTCTATACTTAAAAAATATAAATAAATAAATGTTAGACAGTGTGTTATTTGGCACATAAAACATCATGCACCAAAATATGCTAATTTATGAATGTTTGAATTAAGCAGTTTTGTTTGATTATTCCCTAACAAAAATGTAGCGGCCAATTGTAAGCCATGAGCTTGGACAGATTGTCCTTTCTAAAAATTCACCATGGATTTATTGTAGTAAAACTGTAGTAACCACTTAGTAACCATTATTTTATTACCATATAACCATTTTTACTACAAGTGCCATGATTAAACCATGGTTCATTTGTGGTTAGCATGGTTTTAACTGTAGTAACCATGTTTTTTTTTGTTTAATTTGCAGTAAAATGGTTCATTTTCGTAGTTTATGTTGGCCTACAACACACAAGCCGTTTAAAAACACGGCAAAAGCAGTCAAACTAGGTCCAATAGTCAAATACATAATTCTAGTGCATATCAAATAAACAGTGGAACGCAAAAACACTTTTTTGATGACTTGAACAGTACCTATCTCGACCGGTAGGGGACACTATGCCAGCAGGTTTCAACAAACTGTCAATGATGCAGAGCTGAGGTGTAAACAAAACTTCTACACTACTCAATAACTGTACACATTGAAGTGTAGCAGAGTTTTAAATAGGATGGCTAAATGTAAAGCTGCCTTTGACTGTATTTATTTTTTCTATTGATGTGAATGACCCAAAGTATGTCATTTCATGCCTCACAATATTTTTTCCTCCAATTACTCATCCAATCAGACTTCCTTTTTTTCTGCAGAAAGAAAGCTATGTTGTTCATAATGCTGAAAAAATATACTATCTGAATACATTTTGTGTTTGATTGCCTCTGGCTTCATTTAGTCTACACAAAGAATTCAGAAAAGGAAGTAGCCGTTTGAAATGTACTCCCAATCCTGATATTCCGGTTGTGCAGGGGAGGAAGTATGGCTTTAAATTCTTCATTTCTTTCATATAGAATTCAAACTAAACTGATGATCGTCCTTAAAGAGATAGTTCACCCAAAAATTAATGAAAACATCAAAAAAGAAGCATATAGTCCAAATGTTACACATGAACCTTTACAGAAAACAAAAACAACAGCATAGTTTTTGGGGACATTATGAAGGCGAGTGAATTAATGAAAGGTTTTTTTTTTTTTTTTCTCTGAAATCAGAAATTATAGGCTATGGATTTCTTACACATAATATTACCACTCTTTATAGGCTACAAGTTGTGTTGTATGTAGCTAACTAGGTACAGTATTTGTTCTGAGCTGATATTTCACAGAAGGTTAATTTCAGAATTGAGTTTATAACTGTGAGAAATTGTGATAAAAACTTAACTGTCTTCCATAGTTTCATCATATGATCGCTGCACAAATCGTTCATGAAAGTGCACCGCTAGCTAAGAAGGAAGCTAAAAAAATGCTCAATTTAAGCTTTAAGGATGTGATAAAGCATTGGAAGACAATGTGTGGTATGCGTAACTATACTTCAGTTTCTCTTAGGAGATTTTATCAGCAGAACTGTTATTCCAAATAACCTTGTTCCCATTCCACTGTTTGAGTCTGTATATAAATACAGTTGGTTCGATGAGCGCTCACATCTTTTTTTTGGTCTTTCATTGAGCATGGCTCTTGTGCACACCAACATTCTTCTGCGGGCATTGTCTAGCTTCACAGGTGTTGCAGTGAAGGCTTACAAAGATTTGGAAAAGCCCAAGAGTGACAAAGAACAAGAAGGTTCAGTGGAAATTCTCAACACTGGTTCTTGCAAGGAGCTTTTTGTGAATGTGGGCAAATTCTTTGACCCAAAATTTGACTACGATTGTACAAATGTAAAAGATAGCACCATTTTAGGCCTGGGAACGAGCCATACATGTGGCCTTTTGGCTGGAAAGCATTGCTTTGAAAGTCCTGGATAAGTAACCCGGACAGAAATGCCTGGTTGGGTA
>JAUMHR010000082.1:5807373-5822652 GCA_032361145.1 Enteromius fasciolatus
TCCATAGGACCGAACAAAATTGACCAATCAGAATCAAGCATTCAATAGGTCCACACATAACTCACCAATCAGAATCAAGTATCAAAATATCAAAATATAAGATGAATATAAAAACCAGAAAGCTGTATTAAATTAACTTCTTACTGACATAACATACACTACAGCATCTAAAGCACACATTTAACACTAAACAAAAGATCGTTACTGTGTATACATAATATCTTTTTTTTGGTTCAGTTTTTGCAGAGTTTTCCTTCACGTGTGTCATTGACCTCACGAGCGCATTAGAATACGATGGCTTCACCTCAGGGTTCATGGAGTTCTACCAGAAAACGGTCAGTATCACGAAGAGAAAGCAGAGTTGATGTTATCGATTATGCAGTCTGACGGTGGTCTTGCTGGTTCTCAAGGGGGAGCCGTATCTCGGCACGCCGTATGCGATCATGATGTGCTACTGGGATGGTATAGTGCACTTCATCCTCTACCTGATGCTAATTCACCGCATGTCAAACAGGTTTGTAAATGATGTCTAATCTGCACGCTATTCAGCCAAAGACGCAAATGAGATGAATAGTCTGCCATTTTTTTAAAGGTTGTAACATGGTTTCATTCAAAGGATTGGATCAAGTTGAAATAACGTTTCGACACTATCTGGCAAGAACATGACATGAAAGTACATGCTGTGAGGGTTAAAAGGAGATGGATTTTCTTAAATTAGTGTTTCCTATCATGCCAGGCAACAATACCGCACATTGGGTCTTTTCTGGGCTGGATCGCTGTGCGCCAACATGATTGTGTTTGTACCTGGAATCGTGCTTGGTGAGTCAAAGCAAATAAATGATCACAAATTCCTGCTGCACAGTACATAAGAAGCTTCTCAAATATGTTTTATGTGCAGGTAAATATGGCTCAGAGATCCGTCCTGCCTTTTGGCTCAACATGCCGTTTCTGTTGGTGCCCATATGGGGAGCAGTTTCCTTGTTCTCCAGGCCAAGGGATATGCCTCTTGTGGGAGCATCCAAGGTAAAGAACCAGACATCGTTGACCTTGGTCAGTGGTTAGTATTTGCTCTATAGAATCAATAACATGGTGCCTGTATCCAACAGGCTGAACGTGAGCAGAAAAAAGCCTTGATCTGGCGCCCCCTGGATCTTCTCTTTGTGGCTTATCTAGTGGCTGCCATGGCATTCACTATCTTCAGAGGATTGGTAAGCTGGTGCTCATAAAGCCAAAATCTGTTATGACAAAAAAACTCATATTGTTTTTCCATATAGGCCGTCCTTGATTGCCCGTTAGAAATCCTCAACAGGTACGTGACAGAGTATGAGCCATACCTGAAGGATCCTGTGGGCTTCCCAAAAGTGATGGTGAGTAGATATTCGCATTCTCACATGTAATCAAATTCAGTCAGATTTAGGCCAACACATTCGCGCTTCTTAATACCCTAAGCTTTATAGCATTAAGCTCCTCTAAATGACTGTACGGTACCTTCTAGATAGGTATTACTCATCATTAGCACTCAATAAGGTGGATGGCTTAATGTCACCTTGGGTAGTCCAAGAATACTCTCAGCCCGAGCACAAAGGTATCGAGGGTACCTTTGTTTTTGTTTAGATTGGGGTTTTAGCTTGGTCAATAGGTTATCAAAAGTCCTTGTTCTAGCTGGAACCCTGGCACAATGGTGGCCCATCGATCAGGCAGGAGATGTGCTGTTACTTGATAAGCTAATCCCACCCATGAGTCCTGGCTGAGCCCCTCCATCAACTCAAGCAAGGAGAGAGTGTGACATGTGTGGTAATGTGTTTGATAAGGAACGAGGGTGCACCGACACGTATGTTTGTACAGAGGACAGAAACCTGCATCGATCGCATAATTCCTGTGCACTCAGGGACACCCAGGTACTGCTGAGAATATTTATATATTATGTATAACGCAGGGCAAATTCCTTGTGATGTTTCTACTCAAAATCCTACTCAACATCTGTGACTGATTCAATTCTAACTGTAACTTATAATTGAAAGTGCTTGCTTTATATAAAACAATAACGCATATTATTTTATATATATATATGTATATATATATATTAGTGTGTGTGTGTATACAAAATAAATCAATGTATTAAAATTAGTGCTGTCAAATGATTAATCATTATTAACTGGATCAAAATAAAGGTTTTTGTTTACCTAGTATACATTAATATACTGTGTATAATTATGTATATATAAATACTCATACACGCATGTATATATTTAAGGAAAATGTTATGTTTGTATATTATATATATATATATATATATATATATATAAATTATAGTAATATGAATATATACATGTAAATATTAGAGAAATATATGCTGTATGGGTGTGTTTTTGTACATAATAAATATACACAGTACAGAAACAAGTATTATGTAAACGAAAACTAATTTTGGATCTTAATTAATCATTTGACAGCACTATTTAAAATATTTAATAATAACTTGAAATACATAAAAAAAACAAAGCAATTACATTAATATATTCCTATTAGTATAAATATATTGGTGGAAAAAAACCCATCATGAATACTGGTTCAAATAAATAAGCTATTTAAATAAGTTTTAAAATCAAGCAATACAAAAAAATTCTCTAAAGATGTATTTGAATTCCTGGGCGAACATGACTTTCACAGCTTGTTATAACTTTCTTGAAAGACAACAAGTGCTATGCAACCCAACCAGGCTCTGTTTAGGGTCTAATCGTGGGTAATGCGTCCCCGTGTTTGTGTTTTTAGCCTCAATAAGTATGAATGATTGTGTGAACTCAATGCAGTCGGGCCGATCTGTATTCAGCGGGAGTGCATTGCTGCGGCAGCGCTGGTGCCCTTGGGGACTGAGTTGGACTGCATTAATTTGCCATCAAAGCACTGGTGTGTAGAGGCAAGGCGTGTAGTGTTGACACACAGATTGAAATAATACTTGTTGCACTTGATGTCTTTTCGTCTCCAGATGTTGCTGCTCCTGTTCCACGCGCTTCCAATGCTGGGTTCATTTGCATATGGGCTTTGCACACCTGGCTGCACTTGGATGCTTGATTGGACGGTATATTTTGCAGGTGCCGTTTTACAGGTAAGACAAGTCCAAACATGTGAGAAGAAAGCAAGAAAACATCTGTTAGCGATTCTATGTTCTAAGGTTCAACCATTGAGGTATAATGTATTTCCTTCATAGTTTCTGGCAGAATCTAGAGATTTCTGTCTACTGTATGCTGATGCTATAGAAAGGCATCAGCATCAAACAGTACCCCGATCAAAGCCTCGGTCTGAACAAGCTCATCCAGCACCCCTTTAATTCCCAGTATGAGGTTGGAGCAGTCAGCATCTCTAATCAAAGACCTCCAGTAGAACAAGACTTCACTGGAGTTTCACTGTACATCTCCAGCTCCACATACTAATGAATGCCTCCTCAAAGCTGAGAGGACGTTATTCATCTCTACTTACCCATAGGCAGAGTCCTCTAAAAATACATTACAAGGTCTTGGATGAGACCTCATAGTGACCTTATCATTGAACAAAAGTACAATATAAAACTTGATTCTTGCATTTCATTAAGGGAATATGCGTGGTGTAGAGAACTTGCAGCCGCAGTGCTAGGATTTGTGTTTGTATGGGGTGCGTTAGCCATTGTAAGCCAACTATGGTTGCAAGTTTCGTCATTACCAGCACAGTCCAATGATTCAGTGTTTCCTTAAAGCGAACCTTCGCAAATTTGTCTTTGGCTTTGTTAAAACCTTTTTCTTGCCGAAACAGAGACAGCATTGTGACACTTAAAACTCACATCTTGTTTGTTGAGCTGTTGTATAAAATCAATTAATTTGCGAGCGCGCTGACATTCTTGTTATAGTTAGCTATTATTTAACTACAACACATATTAAAAACAAAAACTCTTACAGGGCATATTGCCTCCATATCTTGAAGGCTATAATATAACTATTCTAATATATATATATATATATAACTCATGTTTTAGGCATTAATCATGGTTCAAGACACATCGAACTTGGCAAGTTCAGCACATGCAGTGCGTGGCAGTGTCCTTTTTAATATTGCACACATTTACCACAGCCACGAGTTGTAATTATACCTGTTGAGATCACCTTTCTTTTCATTTCTCCTTTAAAAGCAATGAGTTGTGTCATTGTATGGGAAATTGATTCTTTGTTGGTGGTGTTTTGGCCCAAGTCAAGCTGACCAAAAGTCTTTATTTTTAATAACTGTGTCTCATCGATTAAATAAAACTTTCACCCACAAAAACAACATCTTGTGCTTCTGTCAACCACAGTGCCAGTGGACTCATATTGGAGCGTCGCTGCACCCACGCACTGCAGAAATGTACAGGATTCCCGTCACGACCCTGGCGCCCGTCCTCCTCCTCAACCTGCTGTATGCGGCCGGACCTGTACTGCTCGCCCTGCGTTGCAAACGAGAGCCGGACTTCTTCCTTTCTATCGCACCTGTGGGACAAACTAACAATGAGAAGAAATTAAATTAAATCGATTGAGAGAGACTAAGACATTGACCTTGAAGGGATGGTTCTGTCATCACTTACTCGTGCTGGGTGAACTAATACTTTAGAAAGAGTGCCTTTTTAAATTGGCACAACTGTGTTCCAGTGGGTTCTTGTTAATTTGGTAATCACGTAGGTTACAGGACCTTCTTTTTTTTTTTTTTAAATGTCTTTATTGTGTCAGTTACCAGAGCTACGGCTGTTAATGAATTCCTCATGAGAAAAACAACTCTAAATAGCATGAAGCCGAGATCATTAAAGCATGGCTTGTTCTACCTGTCTTGACACAACAAGACCTTATACACTGCAGTTTATTAGCCTCCGCTGTAAAATCTCATGTGGTGTATTTTTCTAGTTCTATCCATCTGCTCCACACAAATTTCACAGTTAGCTACATCTTAAATGTAATGCATGCCAGAACTTTCTCCTGAATAATTGACTGGTCTCATAGGTAATAAAATATTATCCTACAAGATCTGGATTCGCTGTATGTACATGATCATGAAGTCAGCAGGGTTGAGTTCTACAACTACTAACCTTAAAAGCAATCCTTGCTCAGCAGCTTTTTCATGCTGATGAGGAGCAATGCGCAACATTTCTGCTTGCACACACAACCAACGCTCTGTGTGGCATCAAATCAACTCCAGTGGAATTAGTACAGAAATCTGCCAGGCTAGCCTAGTGTTGACATAGTGGAGGTCATAATGTATTATATTAAATATTTCAATATAGGGGAGACTAAGGGGTAATTAGCGCCTTTCTCCTCCAGCACATATTTTTCAGGTTTGGTTTATTTTTTAAAGTCAGTAAGAAATAAGCTAATGAACACACTGAAAATTATTGCTACGCTCATTGAACACATACTGACAACAATAGTTGTCACAATGAAATTAAAAGGGCAATTAAACAGCCTATTATTTGCTTTGCAATACAACTGAAACTTATAAAAAGATTTAAGAAACTGTAAAAAAAACAAAATCACAGCATTTAACAAACAAAAAATATCAAATTATTGTTTTGGCCAGTAGTGTAATGTAAACGTGACAACTCACCGTTTTATTCCATATCTGTCAAAGGATCACTTAAAATAGTCTATAATAATCACTCCAAAGCACAACAAATATGTAACAAATATTGTAACAAAAACATACTAAATCTGTACTAATAAAGAGTCAAGCTTTAAAAACGAAATATTATACATATTATTGTATTATAATTGTAAGTGCTCAAAAATAAACTAATAACAAAACAAAAAAAAATCTATAAACCCATATTAAGAGCTCATTTGCAAAAACCGATATCTCCGTTATGACCGGAGATCTGTTCTTGCAAACAAACTCTTTAAGCTAACTTAGCGTATTAGTTATACTTAGCCTAGCATACTAAACGCATGAATTAATTCGCAAAGTCTAGTCATTTTAGTGTAATATACTATAAATACTTACCATTAGTCACTCTGTGTTAAATTAAAATGTGATTATAATTTGTAGAACAGGGGGGGGGAAAGCAAACTTTGGAGAATGCGGGCATCGATCCCGCTACCTCTCGCATGCTAAGCGAGCGCTCTACCATTTGAGCTAATTCCCCTTCCGGTACACTACACTTGGTATGTAAGTATGTAAGCGGCTGCTATACAAGTATGTAACACAAGTACGAAACTATACTTCGCTCTCTTCTAAAGAAAATACAGTGCGCTACTTACAGCCAAGATTCGACACATCACATAATCGTAGTTTCACGATACAATACACTCTGTTTATTAGATATGCAAAACCTAACGTTATTCGTTATGTGTGAACTTGCAAGTACGCTAAGTTTGGCGCTTATTTTTACCCACTTTAAACAATTCTAACCACTGGAGTGATTAAAATAAATTGAGGTTATTCGAGTTTAAATATTCAAAGTTACTAAATACCTGGTAAAGCTATACACACCGAGTTATAATTAATTAAGCTAGCTTATACAAAATACAACCTAAAAGTACACCGTCCCACAAAAAAAAAGGAGCAATCCTCTTTGTTACCACAGTATATCAGCCTAACACTAAGCGCTTTTCTTCAGTCGTAGTGTAAATGAGAGAGACGCCGTCAGCAGCAGAGTGTGATGAGACGCGACAGACGACATCTGCAGTGAAACCGAGTCAGAACCGGGACAGCTGCACCGGAACGCACGTCACTGCTCGGGACGGGAGCAATAATAACTTCAAACCGTCTTAACAGAAAACGCGTCCTTTCATCATGTTGGTGAGTTCAGACTGCATGTGTGTGGTGTTTACTACGGTAACCTTGATAATGCGCAGTGCATTGCGGTAGGGGATGCTCAGAGATGCTGAGGGGAGTTGAGGAGGAGGAGGATGATGATGTATGATTCCGTTGTGTCGTATATAATTTGTTTGGGCTGGTGGTGTCAGGGCTGCATAGTATGTGTGTGTTATGTGTGGTCTGGATCATGTTACATAAAAGAAGACGGCCTGTATTTGTAAAGTGTATGACTTTCAGACAGCAGAAATCTGATTGTTATGTCATACTAGACATAGACGCTTAACTAATGTTTGCATTTGCATGCTGGTATATGCATCATTAGAGTTGCAGATTTAGACCAGATATTGCCCATATTGTCTGATTTAATCAAAACCAAGCCCATTTACGTGCAATTTATTTATTTATTTTTTTAAGATCTTGTGCTTGGAAACCATTATCTGCACGCTGTTGTTCCTTTCACCCTTTGCGACCACCTACCCATCTGACTTGGAGAAAGGACGTAGGAGAGTGGTTCATGTAATGGGTAAGAACTTCTCCTGTGCCACTTTATACCAGATGTCCCAGATCACAATGTACACAAGGCAAATCTGCAAATGCAGTGTAAGCAGAAGAAGGTTATAGCCTACTGACAACCGCCTACTTGGAGAAAAACATTTTTGCAACTGTGTTAAACATACAACCAAGAGATAAATACCATTATTGTGTAAGTGCATTAATATTCAGAGCACTTAATGTAAATTTTGACACAGACCACTCCACCCACAAGAGTGATCTTCAGTAACCTCACTTTGCAAGTTCAGCATCTGTCCATCAGAAAATCTCTTATGAACCCCAACTGTAGTGGATACATTGGATTTAAAAGCAATATGCAACATCTGATCGTTTATATTGCAGGTAATCATACTTTATAATCAGTTTCAAGTCAACTAGGTCGCTTTCTCTTTATTTGGCATTGATTTTTATGTAAGCAAGAACAAAATGTCTTTAATTGATGCTGTTGCTCTAGCTGTCTTCTAACAGCATGGTCCCAACATTTACTTGGCAGCTGCAAATTACTTTCAAAAAGTCTGTGGTTACAGTGACATTGCTTTCAGTTTAGACCCTTTGCATCGGATGAAATACTGGTTCTTTAGCTGTCTCTTGCTGAATTAATGATTGGACATGTTTGGCAACCCAGCGTTCAAAAGAAAAGGTGTTGCTGTAACAAACATTTCAGAGTGCCAGGTATCCAACTGACAGTTTAAATGAGCACATGTCAAAGCTGATTACGGCCCTTGAGGTCTGTCCGGAAAATCTTGGATAGCTGTGTTTCACGCTTTAAGACTTGGTAGTTTGAAGATCCAGCTATGCTTCAAGTAACTTTGAACAGCCCTCAGGCAAAAGCAAAGGATTCTGTAGTAAAATAAAAGAAAAGGTGAAGAATTTAAGCATTTCAATGTCTTTTTAAATTCCATAGTTATTACTTTTTCTCAGGGGGTTTAAGATCAGATGCTTATTTAGCGAACAGGTAAAGCTAAGGTACTCAGCGAGTGGGCCGCATTTGCATTACAATTGCCATTCTTAAAGGATATTCATGCAATATGCAGATTTTTAGATTGATGTGTCGTATCAGTTAAGTTCACACTACTGAAAGGGACACAGCAGAAAGAATTCTGAAAGATTTGGCTATATTTGAAATGAAAATGACCCTATTTGCATATGAACTGCATGAAAACCACAAAATTCCATACTTTTCCAAAGTCCTGTAAAGTTAATTTGCACCCAGACCTTAAGAAATTTTTAGCAAAAAATAGTGAAAATTCCAGTCAGATTGACAGTCGGTCTTAAAATCAAAATTTCAACTGTAGTTCATATTTAACTATAATTGCAACACTTTGAATCTAATTCGAATCTAATTCCTCTTGAAGTTTCTGAAGTTTAGCCTGGTGCTAGGAACTCAAAAGTTATGGGACTGATTCCAAGTTACACACTTATAATGATAATTTCATATAGTGTAAAGTGGAAATGTCTTTCTTTTATTCCCTAGAGGATGATACGGGGGCAGTGATTGTCCAGACTGCTCCAGGTAAGGTGGTCACTCATCGTGGTGGCACTATCACTCTTCCCTGCCGTTACCACCATGAACCAGAGGACGTCGACCCTAACCGCATCCGCATCAAATGGACGAAGGTTTCCGATGCCTTCCAGTTTGAAGATGTGTTTGTAGCTCTGGGGCGACAACAGAAGGCATTTGGGTCATACGGTGATCGAGTGTCTCTGGAACGAGCAGGGCCAGGAGATGCTTCAGTTATTATTCACAACATCACCTTGCAAGACTATGGCCGCTATGAGTGTGAGGTCACCAATGACATGGAGGATGACACGGGATTTGTCAATCTAGACCTTGAAGGTCAGAAAACTGGTCTTGGTTTTAGTAGCTAAGATTAAATAAAGTGTCAAATGCCTACTGAACCAACTTCTCTAAACTTTTCAAAGGTGTGGTGTTCCCATACTACCCTCCATCTGGACGCTACAAGCTGAACTACCACCAGGCAGAGGAAGTGTGCCGACAGCAAGATGCAATTCTGGCCTCTCATGCACAACTCCACAAGGCTTGGCTTGAGGGACTGGACTGGTGCAACGCTGGCTGGTTAGAGGACGGCTCGGTCCAGTACCCTATCTCCCATCCCCGAGACCAATGTGGCCGCAAAGAAAGCCCTCCTGGGGTGCGCAACTATGGCTACAGGCACAAAGATGATGAACGTTATGATGCTTTTTGCTTTACCTCAAACCTCAATGGTGAGTGTTTGCCTAGGTTGGAATTGCTTGTAAGAAATATTTTCCGGTCTGAGGCTGATGGACCAGGTTCCTGTTGAGAAGGTCCTCCCGCTTCTCCTCATTCGATACATAATAATAATAAATGCTGCCAGTGCCACAAATTAGTCTTAGCTGAGTAATTCTAGCCTGGGCCCGCCCATACTTCCTGTCACGCTACATTCACTTCGTGAGCAAAGTTAGTCTGGCAAAGCTGTCGTTTTAGACAACAATCATTCGACTCTGCTGTTGCAGCTGTTTTGAGAAATTTTCATGACAGGTTTTCTTTGAAAACGGAGCAGAAGTAATTAAAGTACATTTATATGGATACACCAGGGTGGGCCATTTATATGGATACACCTTAATAAAGTGGCTACCATGGTCACCACCCATCTTGAAAAGTTTCCCCCATCACTTCATCTAGTATATACTAATGTGCCACAAACAGGAAGTTAATATCACCAACCATTCCCATTTAATTAAGGTGTATCCATATAAATGGCCCACCCTGTAAGTAAAGACACTTTCCTACTGCTTTAATGAAGCTAGCTACAATTGGTTACTGTGGCTTCAGGTTTAGACGCTACTCATACGTCATCGGAATGAGTGGTCTGATTGGTTGTAGATTCGTCCAGTAGTAAACAGAGGCATCTGATGGACGAAGGTTAAGCCCGCCTCCCAGAAGGCGGGTAGTAAGGTAGCTTTGCCAGACTAAGCTCCTATGAGCTTTATAGTCGTTGAAGCCAGTCTAGAGTAATGCATCAATTCCTGGAAAATTGGCCAAATCAAATCAAAAACTGTGATTTAGTACGGCTTCTGGGGTGCAGAGTCACTTTGTAACCATGCGGGAATAATAGGCGTTTGCACAGATGAAAGTTGAATTTGTCTTCAGGAAGAGAACTGTATTTTTGGCCCTGGTTCAGACCATTTGTTACTAAGTGTTGTTTGATCCATTGGGTACACAAGACTTGTCCAGTTCTTTAGACCCACTCGCAGTCAAGTCGTTGAGAGCCAAAAGGCTTCTCTCTTGTCCCCGAGTGGGCTATTAGAGAGGACAGTTTGTCCTGAAATCTTTATAGCTGGGGCAATTTTCAATAATACCCCTACACTGACCAGCTGCTGGAAATTTAACCAATGGCCCAGTGGGAAATATGAGACATTGTGCTGCCCGAACAGTCAGCTGTCACATAAACAAACAGAAAATCAATGAATGACTTCTGAAAAACAAGTGGCTGACAGAAATGTTTCCTTCTTTGTCATTTCCTTTTTTTGAGTTTCTTTCAACTCACCCAGCCAGGCCTGAAAAAAATGCATTTCAGTTCATCAAAGTGAAGACAGGCCTTGAAATCATGATCCATATTTCGAGATCTTCTGCAGTAAAAGGTCTACTTTTCAGAAGAATTTCATTAGCATTTTAATAGACCATCCAACTGGACTGGAAAATGTTTCGTTGCTACTCCAGTTATTCAGACATTTACAGCAAATGGTTGTATAGTCTTCTCACAGCTTTTGTTGTTTTTCATAAAATGATGTTTCTCTTGCAGGGCGTGTTTACTTCCTCAAACGTTTTAAGAAGGTAAACTACCTCGAGGCAGTAAAGGCATGTCGACGTGACGACGCAGTGATCGCCAAAGTTGGACAACTGTACGCCGCATGGAAGATCCAGCTCTTGGACCGTTGTGAGGCGGGATGGGTGGAAGATAGCAGCATCCGTTACCCCATCGTCAATCCTCGGGCCCGCTGTGGGGGCTCAGAACCTGGGGTCCGAAACCTAGGTTTCCCTGATAAAAAGTTCCGCCTCTACGGAGTCTACTGCTTCCGCAGAATCACTGATGTCCAGTCAACACAGCCTCCCAAAGAAACCACAACCAAACCTGCTAACAGCACCAGAAGCATCTGAAAGTGCACAATACCAGTTACTAGCATCATTGCTTCTATGTTTGACCGACAAGGCTTTTTGCACACCTGCTAGGCTATTAGGCAGCTAGGCTAGCGTTGAACTCGGGGCATAATTGAGCTTTTATAATTTAACACACTTGCTTGAAATGAGGTGTCAATCATCTCTAAACTGAGAAAGAAAGCAACTTTTCTCCTCAGAGACATTAGTTTCGCAGTATACCCTGCATGCAGAACTTAGCCTTCAGGTTTTCCATTTGTTTTATTTTGCTGTTTCCCAGGGAAGACAAAAGCGACTTTAATTAGCGCTATTGAAAATAGGAAAGCTAATTTAGCCTTACAATGGATATAGCACATTAGCAATAGCCCTCAATGAGCTGATGATGGGGAAGCGATAATGGACAAAACCTGCATCAGATGCTAGCATGAACTGGCTAGCTTGGCTGGGCTTAGCTTGCTTATTAAAATGAACTTTGACAGTTATTGCCATCTAAGCAAGTAACTGATTAGCTTTGCCAATTACTATGCACATAACACTAGACACTCATTTTTGATACGTTTTGAATGACCTTGTGAGCAATAACAGAATTAGGCATGACATTTTCTAGATGTCTGTTACAAGCTAAAATAATGTGAATGGCCGACATCAGCTGCTTTACTGATCGCACTGTCCATTCAGTATTGCACAATATTGTCTATGATGATGCATTTTAGATTAAAGTTATTTACCTGTTCGTGCTTGCCTGTCAATTCTCTATACGGCTGTGATTGCAGGACACAGAATTGCTTGTAAACACAAAAGCTTGACCTTTGACACAAAAAGGGAAGGAAAACCTGATGTCACCGGTAACCATGACGATAGCTGAATATGGCTCTAACAAATTGCACATTTCTATTTTGGTTTATCTTGGGCACAAGCTCCCGGCGATGCTGCACTTTGTGTCTACAGTCTGCAAAACACTTGAGAAAATGTTTGTTGCTTTGCCAGAATCACATAAGTGACCCTTACATTTCCATAGTAACAGCTATAATGAGGCCTCATGAATTTCAAAGAAAAGCAACAGTCATTTGTTAAACGGCTGAAATTAGGCTATTTACTCTGATGGGTTTCATTATATGCTCAGTATTTCTGGTTATACTTAGAACCCTGTAGCGCATTTGAATGCAAGAGTCTAAACATTCTCAATTCTATACAATACTATTTCTTAGAAACGCAAACATTGCTTAAAAACAGTAAATGTATTTCTAAAAAGCTAACTCCTATTGGAAATTGGCATCACATCACTTATATTGTGCTATTCTCATCAAGAAGATGCAGTAGAAAACATGAAAGAGTCCAAATTAATTGACCCCTAAAAACTGAGCACGTCCTCTAGGGGAAACAGGACTGAATCAGATCTCAAAAGGTGCCATAATTGTCTCGCTTCTTACCTGCTGACAGGAAAGGAAGAAAAACAAAGTGAAAATTGAACACTCGTAAATCACGTACTACACAGGAAAAAGGTGTCAAATAATTTGCTCATCTATTCTAAAAGCGAAAATGCTGTGCGATGTGAAAGGAAGTCTGTCTGTTAGCATTCCCATCTCAGCAAAAGCTAACAGAGCTATCCTACAAAACCCCTTGGTTAAGACAGTGTTAAGCATAGAAATCAAATCATGATTCTTGTGTAAAAGATAATACATTTATATGTAACGGAGACCAGCTAGTGGATGCTGTCCAGATAAACCTCTCTCCCATGATCTCAGAGCATTATCTGATGCTAGGTCTTTAGCATCCCTGTTAGCTTGCTCACTTTCCGTGCTGGAAACGCCAGTTCATATCTGGCTCTGAACTGGATGAGTTACACTGGTGCCGTGACCCGGATTGGAAGTAAGGTTTTTGTCAGAAACCCCAGTTTGAATCGAGTAAGGTAAGTATAACCGGAGGAATTATACCTACAATGAAAAGCAGGGCTGTCACGATTCCTTGATTCAATTCAAGTACTCGATTTAAAATAAATCATTGAACTGTCGAGTAACAGGCAAAATACTGGTAGTGGCGCTCAGAATGGTGTGTGTGTAAGTACAAATGTGTAACAGGACATTGGTAACAACACTTTTTGGTAATGAAAGTACAAATGTGTAACAGTACTAACAGCACTTTTTATAAATAAAGTGTTACACTTTATATTAAATAGACAATTGCTATGGATTTAGCATGTAATTACTCTGATGTTACACAGCAGCGGGCAGTAAATTGTGGTTGGTGTCCAGAATGTTACACTTTATATTAAGTGGGCAGTTCATGAGGAGTTACCATGTATATACACTGGATGTATATACAGAGCTGCACCAACTCCAACATATCCCTAAACCCAACTACACCCACTGATCACCCCCTGTTCCAGTAACTCTGTTACAAAATGTAGCTATGTCATTTCTGTTACATGACTACTTGGTGAAATAAAAAAAGGGTTGTTACCAATGTCCTGTTACACATTTGTACTTACACACACCATTCTGAGGGTTGTTACATGTGCTTAGTTACAGAAATATTACAGCTGTAGATACTATGTACCGGTGTGTACTTACACGGTGGTTACATACTACACATCTAGTTACTATGGAAGTACACAGGTATAATGGACACTTAAAGTGGGACAAAAAACAGCTACACAAACGGGAAAAATTTGACTCTCCACTCCAGTCTTGTAAAGCTAATATGTCTTCTTCTTGTGTAAACTTTGAGAATGCTGTGTTATGTACATAATGCTTTACATAGTAATTGGCTGAAGTGTTTGTAACATTGATTGGCTTATTTCAGCGGGTAATGAGTCAGTGCATACAAAGGCTGTGCTTAGTTGAATAAGCCTCCAGCAGTGAACAGTGAGCGTTTGCTGTTTGTTTAGACCCTGTAAGCTTTGAACAGGGATCCTGCTGATTTGTTCCGATTGGAAGCGGCTGTAGGTACAGATCAAGAGTGAACATGCTGCTTTTGCTCGACAGTCTGTGTTGGGAGAACTCAGACTGAAGTGGAAAAGAAAGGGTAGAAGGTTAATGCAACTGTTTAGAGCATTTATTCACAGTGAGCTCTTGAACATGACAAAATATAAAAAGGAAGTTACGTGACCGGTTTGTGTTAAAAACAAAGTGTGGTGTTTGTTCTACCGGAAAGAAACAGTGAATTTCCATGTTCGATACTATGAGGAAAATAGACATAGCATCTAAATTTTTCACACTATACATCATAGACATAACTACAATTATTTTAATTCTATGAGAATTGAGAAATACACACCACTGATATAACAATAACATCACTAAGGAACAATATAGTTGGAATTACCTCTAGAATTATTCTTTTTTCAGCTGGTGAATCCGAATCTGCCAATCAGAATCCACCCAACTTTTAAATATTGAATGTGGCAGATGATGTATTTGCTGCATGTGAACGTGTGCTGGTGTGGACCTAGATTGTTCTTGGCATTCCAAATCATCATATTGTAAAAGAGCATGCCAAAATTCCATCCTTTTTCCAGAGGATTCTTAAAGTTTCAATTTACTTGAGCCTTTTCATTTAAGATGGCAAAAACCCCTTTGCAAGAAAAGGTTTAGGATGATTTTCTGTTGAAGCACAGTTAAAGGTACCGTATGTAGTATTGACACCGAGTGGTTGAACTAGGTATTGCAGTCCAAATTCAAAATACTGCAGAGGGGTTTTTCACCCGGCCAAAGAGTATAGAAGTACCAAGAGGCGAAACTCTGTACTGATATGGGCAACAGTCTATAGATGGCGCTGCGGAGGCG
>JAUMHR010000082.1:5822752-5837317 GCA_032361145.1 Enteromius fasciolatus
AGCTGTGTAAATAAATAAAATTAAACTGCCTCTTTTACATCAACTTGTAGCTAACCTTCCTTCCTTCTTTCCTTCCTCACGTTGCTCCAAGTAAAGCCGGTTCTGTAATCAGCGGTAAATTCCATCAGGTGCGTGATCTTACATTGAACCAGGGTGATTTTGTGCAGCTCGTCAGAGAATAACGGGCTCTGCGTAGTGAATGCGGTTCAATGTAAGATCACGCACCTGATGGAATTTTCCGCAGATTACTGGCTTTACTGACAAGATGCACATTACATATCACGCGATGATTATCTTGCAGCCCTCTGCTATTCTTTTACTGCTTCAGAAATCGCTTGCAAACTAGACGCAGTAACGTTATAGTGACGCAGTCCAATCCGCAAACTCCGCCCATAAAAACTGTTTGGTCCTTATACTGTTTAATCGCGACGATATTTAATAACTGATCGTGGGTTATAAATATCATTATCGTGATAAAAATACGATTAATCGTGCAGTGTGTAATATTTAGGAGAATTTATTGGCAGAAATGCAGTAAAACATGCAAAACTTTGTTTTCAGAGGTGTGTAAAGACCTTACATAAAAAGCCGTTATGATTTTATAACCTCAGAACCAGCAATTTATAACTACATACACCTCGGGTACGCTTACATGGAAGTCGCCATTTAGTGCCGCCATGTTTCTATGGTAGCCCTAAACAGACAAACTTCTACAGAGCGTGTTTCGTCAAAGCCACGCCGAAGTGTTTTTAACATTAGCAATCCTAGTGAAAACTGTTGTTTGATAGCTTTAGTTGCAAGATGGACATAACCGCAAAGACAAGTATCATTTCGTTCCTTGTCAGTGTTGAAAAATACTGATTTCGTTTGTACGATCACATTTCACTTTCACTCGTCATCATGATGTTTCACTGTAGACTTCGTTCCTCCCGTTCCCCTCCCGCAAGCCACTGCATCCCAATGCCGTGTTCGGAAAGAAAGTTGTGTTTCGAAGGCAATAAACATTAGATGAAAAAAAAAAAAAATATATATATATATATATATATATGTATGTATCTATATATATATCTCATTACTTTCGCTCACAGTTATATCGTTAAGTAATTATACTGTATATAAATTGCAGGCATCAGGGGGCCGATAGTAATGTGCATGGGATTATAACTGATTTCGTATGCACGATCGCATTTCATCATGATGTTTCACTGTAGACTTCGTCCGATGCCTATTTGGCAGACATCGCCCAATCCTATTAACTGTCATACAACAAATCTAACTAAAGTCAGCGAATAAACCTGAGACAATGATCAATGAGACCATAAGATTCGCAATAACATATTGGTCTACTGAATAATTAAGTAAATATAATTCTTTGACTTACCTTTGTACAGAAACCTAATCGTTTGATTGGCAACTGTCAGGTGTAACAGACGACGTCATTTTTATCCTTTGTCAGCTTCCGTAGCTTCTGTATGCGTTTTGAAAGGGTGAGCGGGGAACTTGAAATTCGAATCCTAACCGCTAAATGCTGCAGAAAATTACACACTGCACCTTTAAGGAAAGTAAAACTGCTGCTGCTGCAACAGTTTTAAACCCAAAGGATATAGCATAAGTTTAAAAATAAAGTATTATCTAGGGATGCTCAAATCTCACTTTCCTGTAGATTATAGATCCAACCCCGATCAAACTTGCCTACCTGCGATTTTCTAATGATCCTGAAGACACAGCATCCTCAGGTGAGTTTGATCAGAGCTAAACTCTGAAGGAAAGTGGATCTCGTGAGCCACATTGGAGGCTTCCTGATCTAAATTCTACCACTTCTTGTGCACAAAGAAATAAAAATAACTTTTTGCACATTCATGGGAGTACCATGATGCATCTTAACAATGTTTCTTAGCTTTGAATGTATCAGTTGTATTGCTATCTATGCAGGGTCAGAAAGCTCAGATGTCAGTTTCAGAACAAACCTTAACTTTGTTAACCATGCATCTGCTTTTAAGGGGAAGTTAATATTTGGGGTTATGGATTAGGGTTAAGGCCTATATGCTTGAAGCTAAACAGAAGAACCAGCTGTTGTCACATAATTTGGAACAAAACAGGAAGCTTTCCAAAAATCTTAGCACTGAGTGGTGAACACCTTTAACAACTATTGGTCGATGGCGATTATGTAATAGATAGGTGTGTTTTGGGGCTCCACCTTCTTCTCTGGTCAGTGTCGTCTGTTTAGTAAAACTGTATGCATGAACAAAGTAGCAAAGACTGAACAACGACTGAATGTGTCATCCCTGGTTGAGTCTGGGGGCAGCTATAAAACCCACAACCTTCTTTATAAAACATTAAAACATGGCCCTTTCAAGCCATGAAGGTTGAGCACTTCCCTGGAGCACGACAGCACTGTGAGACTAGAAGTAAGAGGACTCTGATAGACTAGCTATGCCCGAAGCCACCAATGCGTGAAAATCCTGTTGTACTGAAGATGCGCTAAGCTGCTTAATGAGGGAAGATTTCTGGATCGTCAGCCGTAGACCCACAACAAAGGTACACTGGAAGTCAGCAGCCCAGATGGACTTGAGCAAAAGGATGTTTTTATTTGTTTGCAACTCATTTTTTTGGCCTGCTTTGCATCCTGCAGTACTTTAAAAAGCTATTAGCAGCTAAAGACTCAGCAACCATCTGCACAAACATCATTATCTTGTTAAATGCGACTCTTGCAAAGGCTTAGCAGACCTTGTGTATTCATCAGTTTACCTACTGGAATGATAAATGAACTTAAGTATAGGAATTAACCTTAGCACCGTCTCACAATGCTAATATGGCAACTGTATAAACGCATTTCCCAAATGAGGACTACGCCGGAGGAGTGCGAGGATAGTTGCCTGTCACAATTTTTCAAAACGCTGTCGGTTTACGTCAAGGAACGCATTCAGAAAGCAAATCCGGGGGAATCTGGCAATTCAGATGCTATTAGCACACTTAGCTTCAGTCAGCGAAAAAGTTCTTGGATGAGATGCTTAATATTTATAGAGCAAAAAAAAAGAAAAAAAAGTGGGCTTACACTTCTTCAAATTCATTTCGCTCCCAGAATAGTAACTGGTTCAAAAGAAAGCTCCACAGTAAATCAGGAATGTGTTTTTGCAGTTGGAAAAATGCCTAGGTCATCTTAAGAGCAACACTAACTAGATTCCACAGCTTGACGTCTAATGAGGACAGTGTGCCCTTGGAACACTGGGAGAGTCTAGCACATGCAGATCAGCCGGGCAGAAAGATCTCCCACTACAGCTGCGAAATTAAACTAGCTTGGAATTTATTCAAATCAAAGTAGCGCATGGAGTTTCAACGGTTAAACTGTCCAAATACATTTAAAGGAACATTCCACCCAAAAAATGAACATTTAACCTCATTTGAAACCCAAACACCGTTGTTTCTTAATACGGTAACAGAAAATGGTTATGGTGTTTTTTTTGTGAGATCACTTGTTTTTTTGTTCTCTTCCCGTGGCATAGTCCCAAGGGACAGCTTGTTCAAATGTCGTTACAAACTCATTTGTTCATCTTTGAAACACAAATGAAAATACTTCCATTGAAATCTGTACTTGGTTGACAGCACGTTCTGATTTTGCCAAGTTCGATGTGTCCCTAGGTCAACATATTTTGTTGACCCTGGAACAACATTTTTAATGCAAAAATATAGCATCTCTACACCTAAACTTACCCTTACCCACGAGTAATGCCTAAAATTTTATTTAATAATATATGACTGACAGTGATGTACAAGCACCGAACACTGATTGTAAGCCTTAACAACTGTAAACTGTTTCTTCAAATCTGATTGGTTCGTCACAATGTTGCACTTGGTAAAATCTGGTTAGCGTGGTTGGCAATGGGAATTCAAACCTCATTGGTTCTTGCGCACCAAGCATGAGCTTTTTCAGGATTTCAGTGAATTTGCATCGATTACTATATGAAATCTATTCATCAATAAACCACTCAATTTATACACACAAACACACGCATTATAATATCATAAGGGACAGTTTTTCAAAATTGAGATTTAAAAATCTTTCGAAAGCTGAATAAATAAGCTTTCCACTGATGTTATGTTAGGATAGGAGAAGATTTGGTCGAGATACAACTATTTTAAAAATCCAAAAATTGAGAAAATCGAATTTAACGTTATCCAATGAAGTTCTAAGCAATGCATATTGCTAATCCAAAGTTACATTTTGGCATATTTACTGAAGGAAATTTACTAAATATCTTCATGAAAGATGATCTTTACTTAACGCCCTGATGATTTTTAGCATAAAAGATTTTTTTTAGCTGAAACTGTCCTTTTATGGAAAAACTAACATGTAAGTAAATAATGACAGAATTTACATTTTAAGGTGAACTGTCCCTTTCAGAGCCATGCTGGCCTCTTTGAGGGGGATCTGTTCATCTCAACAGGGTGCTTTTTCAATAAACAAGTAATTCATTTTTAAACTGTATGTCAGGATGAATAAAACTCTTTGATATTGCATGACTAACACCTTGTTCTGTTGCATCTCCGTGCTCTTCTGAGTCTTGATCTCGCCTGTTTATTAAACGTGAGAATCATAGCTCCGTACGGGAGCAGATACAGGTATATTTTACAGTACAATGTCTCGCTCCTTCTTGCGAGGATGGAACATCAAAGACCTTGAATCTGACATGAAGAGATAAAGCAGAGGTAGTCAGAGATACACGGAGTGTATGAATTATTCACTACACACTTCTTGCGAGCCAATGGCTTGATAAGAACCTGCGTCCAGTGATGGAGGGAAACAGAAAGGTTAAACAAAAATAAATAAATAAATGTTAGCAACGGCAAACAAGCCGTTGACAAATCTATCCTGGCTGAACCAAACAATTTCATATTTTATTAATCCGCATAAAATAATCTGTAACTTGTAAGGCCCTTGAGTTTTTAAAGGATTGGTTCACCCCAAAAAGGATCTTCTGTCATTAATTGCTCACCCTCATTTTGTTTCAAACGAGAATGCTTTTTTTGTGCACAAAGAAAAAAACGACTTTATTCAACAATTTATTATTTATGACTGGTGAAACAGTTCTCTAAAATGGAGAGAAAAGTCTATGATGTTATTTTTGTTCTCTTTGCGCTCATATCGGTTGAGCGCTCATATCTTAATTTGTGTTCTGAAGACGAACAAAGGTCTTATGGGTTTGAAACGACATGTGGGTGAGTAATTAATAACAGAATTTTCATGTTTGGGTGAGCTTACCCTTTAAGGTATAGTTCATCTATAAATGTCAATTCTGGCATCATTTACTCACTTTTATGTCATTCCAAAACTGATGGCTTTCTTGGTCACTATATACAGCATGAACATTCACTTGTTGTGTCCTACAGAGAATAGAAAGTCATGTTAGAACAATATTTTTTGTGGTATATCTAATGGCAAAACCCCATAAGAATGTGTAATCTGTAACAAGAACTGTAGAAGATAAGACCAATACAACGGTATTACCGATCTCATCCAATGTTTTTAATTGACCACTTGTTCGGTAAAGAATGTAATACAATGACAGAACTAGAATTCATAAGAACATCAATAAATATTGAATAACACACATGGACCACATTCACACAGCCTGACTCGGGTCATCCCGGTGAAGGAAATGCTTTAAAATAAACAACAGCGGTATCTCAATGTAGAACATGGTGTTTGATGTTTGTAGTGTTTTCTGCCTAGCGTCTGAGAACTGAGAGTTAGCCTGTGTGACTGAGGTCCAGGGACTCTAAGCAACAAACACATCCAGATTTCATTTTAAAAAAGTGAAAAATAAATAAATCCATACATAAAAAATGAGAAGAAAACATCAAGAAGTGAAAACAAAGTCTGTACATCACCGAGCCAGGGAGTGGTGTCAAAAGATTTTATGATTTTGTCGCAAGGTTGTTTTGCTACTGCCAGAGGAATGAATTTACTGCTTGTAACAGCAGGGAATGCTGGGTCATTAATAACGACGGGACGCCCTTCAAGCCAAAAAAATAATAATAAACAAACGGAAATAAGAGCTGTAACTGTAAATATACAGGAAAAGTCTCATATGCTTGGTTCGGAAATGTAAACGTAAGTTGAGGAATGTTATAGTTAAAATCCATATTAATCATCTTCTTAAAGGTCCTCTGCGACAGCGTTATCTTCAAAGAAACGAAGTGTATGACAAAGTCGTGTATAATGATTTGACAGCCAGCCGAGTTGGAATGTACAGATAAGATTATGTGCCAGTACAGATATTTATGAGGTAAAAGGCGAATTATGAAAGCACGGTTTAGGTGAACAGGGAACGCCGGAGGTTCGGGTTAAGTATACTAAGTAGCTGTGATTTCCAGAACAATCCGCACTGCCACCGGCATCTGAACTGGCTTCTTTGTCATGATAATTCCCTTTCTGACACTGTCCAATCAAAGACATTTCCAGCAGACGAAGATAACGCACTAAAAATTCAGACGTGCTACTCTTGCCTCGATAGTCTGGAAGGTGATGATGGATGTGGCTTGTTACCTGCAGTCCTGATTAAACAGAGACAACCGTGCTCCTGCCTCACCTCCATAGCTTCCTCTTTACCTCCAACAATCATGTAAATACAAAAAGAACAAGGTTAACGTCTCTATACAACACGAGCATTTTATCAGAATGGAAAAACACCATTCTCGGTAGATAGCAAACAAACCGTCGGAGGCTATAGCGAGAGTATTTTGCATATTCTTCTTGCGAGAAACTCGACAAATCCAGCTGAATGAGTCATGCAAACAAGCCTAAATAAGACTATGTTCCACGAATGTTACTACAAAGGGGTGGCGCAGCTAGCGTAACAACCTCTGGGACAGCGATTGCTCTGTGGCAATTAGTCAGAAAACTTGCCACAAGAAAATCCCGCAGCTGCCTCTTATAGTTCCTCAGAATGCCTGCCAAAAGACAGCTGTGAACATTCTTTGTTTAGAGATTCATTTTTATAATCAAGGCTCGCAATTAAGTTGCCACATTGTTAGCCATCTGCCTTCCTTCGCTAGCCTCAGCTGAGGGCTGTAAAGAGCTATTAGTGTGATATAGAGGTACATTAGCGGCTAATATGGATTATTAGGATCCTGGGTATCAGAATGAGACTCCAATTTTGACAGACAAATCGCATAACACCAATGCACCTCCTGTTCAATGAAAATTATGCACGGGCATTAGGATGAATTGCACAAAAACCTGCCCAGAAAAGGTCATTATGTTAGATTTTGCTTTGAGGATGTGGATTTTGTTTTGCATTGTGACATTATTTTCAAGACAATTAACCACTCTGAAATTACTATAAACTATAAAGTAAGTTTAGTAGGTTTTTTAATGCTCAGAATAAATGATCAGCACAAACGCATGTATAAATAATGAAAAAAAAAGCTAAATTGATATGTTTTATGTGAAATTTACCACAAATGTGTGCTGCTCCGTTTTTGACTGAATTTTCAAAAACCGCTTTCAATCCCAAAATAATAATAAAAAAAACACCCTTTTCTTGAAGTTAATTGCTTCTTTATCAAAATAAGCGCCAATAACCTCAACATTATTTCAGTTTCTTGGAACAAAAAGATGAATTGTTCAGATATTATGACTATTTTGAATTCTGGGCTATTAAGAAAGGTGGATAAAAGCAGGAAAGGAAAGAAGAGGTTGAAAAGAAGTTGGTGGAAAACTGGGCTGCGTTTGCAATCTCACTGCCAAATTGAGTGAAGAACAGCGAGAGATAAGCACAAACCTCTGCGTTAGAGAAATTCTCTGTAAAAAAGAAAGAGTCTGCCCTTTTTTAAGGTAAAGAGGATAGTTGAGAGGCCAGAGAATAAGGAGCCTCATTTTTGAGTCAGCTGTCGCAGTACTATTTGAAAAACAGGACACGCACCTGGTAGGGAAGCAAAAAAAAAGCGTGCCTTTGGAAACCACAGTGAGCCCAGACCACATCTTTCACTCTGAGGAGAACAGAAGGCCAAATGTTGCCTCTAAACTGGCTTTCTTCTGCATGAGCCTTTGCTTTTTAACCTCCTGATCTTCAGTGCTGGAGGTATCCCTGTCTCTGAAATTTACCCATGAGCACTTTTAACTTCTAACCCGTATGTGATATCGCACCATCTGGATTCTTTGTTTTCGTCCTCATCCCACCCATGGGAATCCATCCCTGTTTTATTCCTTCCTTCCTTAAGTGTGCTACTTCGAGAAGTTAATTACGGGCATAGCTGCGACCCCCAAGGCTGTTAAAAGTACCTTGTCACTGGCTCAGTTTGATGTGGCATATATGTTGTCGAGTGCAATTAAGACCAGCAAGTCGAACCTCTAATTCTCACTCTTTTTCTCGCAGACAGCCTCTGACAGAACAATTTCTCCTCTTTGGGTGAGAAAGTGGGAGATCATGACACAGGCCATCAATAACGGATGGAGGGACGACAAGTAGGGGGGATTTTACAGAGGTACGTTTCATCTAATATTGTCAAGTCATTCAAAGTCAGTACCTGTGAAAGACAGTGAACCTTTACTTGAGTCTTGAAATTTATCTTCGTAACAACTAGCTGTTTAAGGACCTAAAGGAATAGCTTGACTCCAACAATTGGGTTATTTAACCACGTGTCATTTCAAACCTGTATTATGTTTTAATATCGGTGGAGCACAAAAGTAAATGCTTAGCAGAGTGTCCAAGCTTCTCTTTTCCAGCGTAAAAGTTTCATAAAAGTGGTTTTCCTGACTATAAGAGTGCTATATGCATCTTCTGAAGATTTTTGATAAATTCGAGGGAAATGCAAGAATTAAATGATTACTCGCAACGACAAAAAACAAACACAGATCTCATTCATCGCCGGTTTGACATCATTGAGATCAAATGTAAAGAATGGCAACTTTTTGATTATTGATAACTTGTGTGTTTCTCACAGAAATCTATCATACGCTCATAGTGCTTTATTGTCGTTAACAGTTCTTTCTGATCCTCAAATCTGATTGGCTGAGAGGAGTTTGATATTCAAGCAATAGGCAACATGGCAAAGGCTCAGATCCGCTATAATTTATAAATAATGTCATGGATTGTAGTTTTAAGAGTTTTTTAGGCAATAATGTGCTTGTTTAGATCTAAAATAGTTCTTAAGTGACGTTTTTTAATTAGTAAAAGAGGTTTGGGCTCAGCTGTTTAACTGTCAAACTTTGATTTGAATCCGTAGAGGAAGGAAGTAGTTCTGCACATAATATGTTTTTTTAAAGACACTCCGCTGTTGTTTCTTATGTATTTATACACTTGTGCCATTGAATTCTTGTATAAACGCAATATTGCTCTTTTAGCTGATACGGCTCATTTATGGCTAGTCACTCATCTCTTTTTTTTTGCTCGACATAAGAAATAAAATCATAATCGTATGCGTACAGTTTAAATTAGTGTGAATCGTGCAGGTTCTACACTGAAAACTCTAAATACACCACTGCGGAAGGTATCTGATAAATTTGTGTGAGAAAAATACAAATTTTTTATAATTATTAGCAGAAAACTGCACCGACGTGGATCTGAAATCTCGTTAATCATTAAGAATTGACATCATTGAAACGTCACATTTCTATGAAAGCTATGATGGAATAATGACTTTTCATATAATTTCGGTCGGTTTTACGCATAAATCGTTTGTACGGCTTCAGAAGACGTCAAATAGTGCGTTACTACTTTTATGGTGCTATTTGTTTTTACATTTGACAGCTCCTGCTTCCGGTCACTTGTATCCTTTTTTAAAAATACAATCATACAGGTTTGAAACGACATGAGCGTGATTTAATTTTCATGTAAAATCCAGATGAGCACCACTCCTCTCGACTCAAAACACACCAATACTCAGAAATACGGTATAAATTAGGTTAACGTCTTACAAAGAGCAAACCAACGTCGAAACGGTCAAGAAATACCGCAAAAGCCAACCAATCCCAAACATTTCCTGGCTGTTTCGATTTGATTCCGTGTTTTGAAATGAAATACAATATTTACATGTTGTACCAACCCACCCGCTCAATTAATGCTTATGTAAAAATACATAAACAGTTACCTAGAGTGTTTTCTACATCGAAGGTACGAAAAGAACTTTCCTCATGTTGGATCCACTAAAATGAGATGTAACATTAACGGATAAAGAGATGGAAAAGTGAAACTGTTATAGTCCTTGCGAGGTCCAGCAGTGCCCCTCTGATCATAACTGGGGTAGACTGAGCCAGACGAGAAGGGGGAAAGGTGAAAGGCCGTCAGATATCAAATATAAGGAGGTTTAGGTGAAAGGCTGGCGGAAAGCAGGGGATTATTTGGTTAGAAATGGCCGTGACCCTCCTGTTGACCTCGATGACCTCCTGAACCGTGCCTCTTGTGCTTTCTGCGCTCGTGGTGGGACTTGTGGTGGTGGCGTCTGTAGCGGTGAGATCTCCTTGCTGAGGATACAAGAAAAATAAAGAGAATGATACTGGCCATTTGGTTCTTGAGATTGACATTTAATGAATACAGTAGGGATACTCACACTTCGTACAGATGATCTTGGGCCGGTCCCATTTGCCGTTGGCGCGACACTTGATGGTGGGAACGTGGCGCTGGAGGAAGCCGTCACCGCACTGGTAACGCACCACAGAGTGTATGTCATAATGAGAATGCTTCCGACCAATCAGGAACGCATTGTCCACGGTGGGTGGAGCTCCACATAGCACTGCAGGAAAGCAAATGTAGGGTTATGAAAATGTAAATACAGTACATCTTGTACAAACATACTTAATACATGTTCACAGAAATTCTGGCCAATATTCATGCTGTAGCTGATAACCAATTACCAATGGCTGCATTATTTTGTATCAATTAAATAAAAATAAAATGCATAAAAACTAAAACCAATTGTTTTACATGATGCAAAGTGAATTCAGACATCATTTTGAAAATAGATATTCATCTTGAAATTTGTTGAAGACTACATTTAACAGTGTAATGAAAATTATGTTTTTAAAGCTAAAAAGTTAAGGGTTAGACAATGAGAAAGAATATATTTACACACACACACACACACACACACGTAAATATATGTTAATATACATAATAAATACACACAGAAAACTTTTATTTTGTATGTGATTAATCACGATTAATTGCTTGACAGCATTCACATACATATATAAATACTGTCAAATAATTACTTGTGATTAATCGCATAGCCTATATTTTTTTTCTCTCTCTCCATATATATATATATATATATATATATATATTTCTATATATACATATATAAAATAATTCAATAAAACATGAAATCATTTATAATAAACATATTTATAAAACAAATATTAATATAAGATAAAAACAGATTTTAATAACTGATATAATATATATGAAATGAATGTTTGAATTGCACAGAATATGCTCAATACAAAATTAAATAAATTTCCTGTTTTTGAAAGATCCAATCATTTCCCACTAGACATTTTTTACTGAATACACATACTAATCCTACATTTTACTTCATTCATAAATAAAATGGGCTTGAAGGGCTTCAAATGCACTCTTTTCATATCAGACATGGTGTATGAAAAAAACTGTTGTAGTCAGACTCAACCCTAAAGCGCCACACAGTCTAGTGACAAACTCTTCTCCAGCAGTGCCTTACGGTGACATTTATCTAATTAAACAGATTCAAAGAGCTGCAGTTCCCCTTTCTTTCATTAGGTGGCACCCTCAGAGCTGAAACTCAGCGTATCGCTTGACTGAACATGCAGGAGTCGCTTATTCTTTTGTTGGGGTGGGCTAGTAAACACCTAAGGGAACCAATCGGGACGCAGGCACAAACAATTAGCCCGTGGTATACGGCTCCCGGGAAATTCATACACTCTGAACAGCAAACCCATAATCCAAAGCTGCTCACTATAATCACCTCAGCTTGTTCATTTGCAGCAGAACATCATAAAGCTGACCTGTGATTTGAGTGTTTAATGTCTTCACTCCGCCATACTTTATGGCCTTGGCACTTGAGCTTTTCCCCTTCAAGTAAGATTTTCTTTATCAAACGCTGCAGAGCAAGTCGTGCCATTAACCTCCTTGCAGGATTTCACGGCTTTTTCAGAACCGAATCAATTCTGGGAAGAAACCGCAGGTTATCTGTCGCTCAGGACGGGCAGAAATTGCCACCTAATCAGTGCCGGTATGAGCTGGAATTGATCTGGGAAGTCAGCGGCTGCTTGTAAGCCTGATGAGTTTTGTTGTATGTCTGTTTTTTTTTTGGTGAGGAGCTTCTTTATCTGGAGAGAAAGAGGTATGACCTTCTAAGTTGAGGACAGGAGGCAAATGTCACACTTAAAAACATTCACTCCTGCACTCAGCAGCCGTCCTCAGTCCACACAAGCCGAGCTCTGATTCAGCAATAAATCATAAATAAATAATAGACCATAAAATCAATACTCAATCCTGGACACACTGTATGCTTAGATACACTGGCCTCAAAAAGTATTCAAGCAACTAAGCCATACTTAAAAATGTATGAATGTCACTTTACGCTTTATTAGATTCTAGATCTTAAAAAAAAATGTATCTGGGGGAAAAAAACTAAAAGTTAAGTTTTAGTAACAGCAATAAGTAACAAATAAATGTTATCATATATCATAAATTAAATATATTTTATATTGTTATTGTTGTTAATAAACAAACAAAGAAAAATAAACAAATAAATGGTAAATAATTTACAAATAAAATGTATTTAGTTTAAATTTAAATACATTTAAATTTATTTAGTTAGTTTAGTTGTTTTTTTTTAATTAACCAAAAATAAACACACACACACACACACACACACACACACACAAACATTACAAAGCAACTATACATTTCCAAAGATGCTTTTTTTGTTTTTGAGAAATTATGAATTATGAACTTTATATTTATTAATGCACACACACACATTCCTTTCATGTGTATGTGTGTATATATATATATATATATAAATTCTGAATTTAACACTGATTTATTGAATTAATAAATGTTTAATATTTACAAAAATACAGTATAATGTATTTTAGAGAAAATAAATAAATTATATATATATATATATATATATATAATATTCTATCATAAATGTGTATGTGCATTAATAACACAAAAAACTAAATTTATGAATGTCATATTGATTTTATTAAATTAATAAATTTGATCAATTCTGTAATTAATTACACAAATATTTATATTTTAGGTTGCAGTTACATTAATGAATCTAATAAATAATATATTTTAATTATAAACCAAAAATACTATAAATATTAAAATATTACATATAAATTCTAATTGTTTACATTTCTCTTAGATGTCAATCGATGCGTTTTATATAGCTTATGTTATATGCGGCAGATTAGTTTGCACATATGAAGTGACTGATAACAGATTTCCTATTTGCGTTCCGACTGCAAGTTGAGGCAGTTTTGCAGAGGACAAAAGAAAGAGGTTTATCGCAGCGCTATCATATCGACCAGACCGTGCGGAATGCCCCAGGAAGCGTTTCACCTCATTCATACAAATATCAAAGCTGGCAGGCAAAAGTCAAGGTGATTCAATAACACAGACACAGATAGGGGTTCTTTAACTGAGTCAGCATCGCCCTGAGGCTTGTGCTCAACACTCTGGATTCAGGCATCTTCACCTCCAGCAAAACCTGGAGCTCAGCATAAAAACTATTACATCACGACAGAAACATAGCGACTGATATGGCAGAACATCTGTTTTAAGCACATGTGTGACGTAATATCATGTGACTGTCTATTGCTGGCTGCTCTTAAGGGATTGTATTATTGTATTAAGGCCGGGTTGGAGAGATTGCATGATCAATAGCGGTGACAGTTTGAATTATAGAATGACTCGGGGATGGCTGATGGACGAAAGGGGACGGCGAGGCAGGTGGTGGGGGTGCTTGGAAATGTTTCCCAGGTGGTCTTGCAAATGACAGCTGGCTGCGCTGTGTACGTGTGCCAGCCATAAGACCGTTTGCTTAAAACTGAACAAACACAACATCCATTACAATCTGCGGCTACTGCCTGGAGTAACCCTGTGTAGCTTGTTACAGTAATAATGCTACTGCCCATGTATATTTGAAGATTTTCTGAGTTATCAACTTCCGACTAGTCTATGTAAAGAGATTGTTTAGTTTTGTATAGATCTAATAAGGCACTTTGGGTTCACAAGGACCAACTGGAAAACAGGTCTATCAGAAAATATCTCTCAGGAGGTCCAGACCATGACAGAACAACTCTGGTATTTAGTTTTAATACATAGACATAGATAGAAGATGAAAAATAGGCCTAAATATACTTATATATATATATATATATATATATATATCATATATATAATATATATATATATTAACCGCATCCAAAATAAAAAGGTTTTATTTATATAATATATGTGTGTATGTTGTGTATTTATTTTTCATATATTATGTACATGTATTTATATAATAATATACATTTATTATACATGTTTTACAAGTACACATATTCATATAATTTATTTT
>JAUMHR010000082.1:5846156-5858156 GCA_032361145.1 Enteromius fasciolatus
GGCCAAGTGATTAGCACACCTGATTCTGATCATTTGAATGGGTGAGCGAAAACTTTTGGTAATATAGTGTATATGTGCATATACAGGCCATATAGGTCTCCTGTATTGCTTAATTTTATTTAATTTAAATAATTTTTTTTGTGAGGGCAGTCGTGGCCTAATGGATAGGGAGTTGGACTTGTAGCCCAAAGTTTGGGGGTTGTAGGTGGTTGGAATGAATAACCAGCACCTTCAATACCATGACTGAGGTGAGACCCTAGAGCACTTCTCACTGCTGTGTGTGTGCACTTGGATGGGTTAAAAATATTTTTTATATATCTTACTAATATATAGGTAAACATATAGGTGAACATATAGATGCACACATACATGCATATATGTACCTATATAGGTACATACCTATATATGTGCACATATGTACATATAATGTAGAAAAACAGCCAATTTTATATATGTCACATATATTAAAAACCTATATCAAAACCTATATGTTTATATTGGTTATTTCAGTGTGGGATACATAAAATATTCATCACATTACACCAACAAAATTCAATTATTAGCAAAAAACTATGATTTTTCTTCATCAACACTAGCACCTCAACAAAATGCTGATTATTACATGGTAAAATGAATGTTATTGGTGGAAATAAATAAATAAATAAATAAAATAAGCTTTCACGTTCATTCAAGAGAGCATCTAAATAAACATAACAAAACGGTAAAATGCAGCAATATAAAATAAAATAAAATAAAATACGTTAAGCTTTTAATTTCATTCAAGAGAGCAAATTAAACAAAGCAGTTAAGCACATCAAAGTAAAATAAAATAAGAAAAAACGTAAAATAAAAGCTGAATAATAAAAAAAAAACATGTACAGTATATATATATATATATATATATATATATGATTTTAAAATACAGGAAATGTTTGTAGTTTTCTTAATTCACCCACTATTGGCAGGTGTGGCAAATAAAAACATTTTAGATCCTGTTTTGATGTATTTTTTACAGAGAATAAAACTCCACTTCCACATTTTCGCGTTCCCTGAAGATCGCCAACGCAAAAGACTCACAGCTTAATTTTGAGGCCTGCCCCGTTTAACCTGAGTCAGAAGGATCTCGCCTGAAGCTTAACCTGAAAGAAAATACTGCCTGGAACAAAAGCGTCACGATTCACTCTCATACGCTTTGGCATTCAAGTTGCTTTCTTTTCTCTAGAGAGAAAACAGACTGGCTGCTCTTTCACTGCTGCTGGAAGTCTAGAACAGAGACGTGTCATGTTTCCCAGAGGAGGATGAACAGCGTTAGTTAATCTGCAAGGAAACAGATAATGTTCAAAGTAACAATAGTCCTTTAACTGGTGGGCCAAGAATAGTAGGAAGTAATGCAAATAATACAGTAATCATTAATTTGGGTAGGATAGCGCATTAAAGGTTCAATGTGAAAGTTAAAGTCAATTTCTTTCACTTATAAATATGTGAACAAAATGTAAAAATAAAACAAATTGTAATTTACCAATGTTTCATTTAAAAATTTAAATTGTATGTCCTATTTTTACTATTATTATTATTTATGTTTAAAAAAATCCTAAATCCGATCCTGGATGAATCCTTCACCAGTTGCAGAGCTGTAAAGCCAAGCGTTGTAATGGGCTCCCCACGGACATCCAGTAATTGCTCTCGATAAACCAAGCTGATGCACCTTGTGGCTGTGCTTTCGGCTCGCATCAGCGTTAACAAACGCCAGCCCCTTTAAATCAAGCGCGCCAACAGCCCGTACCGCCGAGGCCATAAGCATGCATCTCCCTGCCAGAGATACGGATAGTGTCTGTGCATGAACAGAAACAGCAACATGTTTGTCGCTCCTTGTTCCAGCCCTCGGCCTTCTGTTCTCGCTCCATCACTTTCACATCTGTGAAAGAGCACTTATTACTCCTCGCTCTCAGATGATCTTGGCTACATCATCCGAGACAGAATGAGGTGGCCGAAACCGTAATCTTTGCTATTGCTTCTCGTGTCTACTTGCGCTTGTTTACTGCCTTCATTCTAGCAAAGAGCAAAAGCGTGTTCGGCAAAATGGTGACACCTGAAAACCCCCAGAATACTTCATCATTGGGGGTCTCCATACCGCAGCACTAAAATATCACATTGCGATGGGGACAAATGACCCAATCACTCAGCTGGAAGCAGTTGCCCTTTTTATTTTTAACTGCTGCTCATTCACTTGCCACGCATTAATCAGGAAAACGTTCCCACCGTCGAGGCGTCACGCTTGGAGGGAGCTCCAGATAAACTGGAAGTGACCAAGAGTCTTGGTCCAAGAGTCTTTAATTAATATACTTCTGTTTATTTTTTTAAATGCCTTTTTTCTTTGCCTTAAAATAACAAGATGATTTTTTCTTCACTTTGATCAGTTTTTTTTTTATTAATTACGTTTTTCCTTTTGTTTTGCTTTGTGCAGTTTTTTGTCTTGTTTTTCATCTTGCTTTTTTTTATTTTGTTTGTTTGCTATACTCTTGATTTTGTTGGGCTTTGTTTTGCTTTGCTTGTTTTTTTTTGTTAGGTTTTGATTTTTTTTTTCATTTTGCCTTTTGTTTTGCTTTGCTCAGCTTTTTGTTTTGCTTGTTTTACCACTTGTTTTTTTCTTTTTCTGTTTTTAAATTTTGCTTTTTATTTAGTTGTTTTGTTTTTCATTTTGGTTTGCTATTGCTTTTGTGTTTATTTTGCTTTGTTTTGCATTGCTCTGCTTTCGTTTTGCTTTTTGTTTTATTTTATTTTGTATTTCATTTTGCTATAGGTTTTGTTGTTTTGCTTTGCTCAGATTTTAGTTTTTTATTTTGCTTTCCAATACTTTTGTTGTGCTTTGATTTGTTTTTCTTTGCTCAGCTTTTTGTTTTGCTTGTGTTACGATCTGTTTTTGTTTTTCTATTTTTTGTTTTCATTTTGCTTTGCTTTGTCTGCCATGCTTGCTTTTGCTCTGATTTGTGCCTTTTTGTTTGGCTTTTTTGTTTTGTTTTGCTCTGGGGCCCGTTCTTCGTACGTCGCTAACTACATCCAAGATCAAATCATCGTGCTAACTATGAGCTAACTATTCCGGTTCTCTGAACGCACCTGTTGTTGATGATTAGTATAGCTGGATTGACACACGAATTATGTACACAGCTACACACAAACACACACACACATACATTTTATTTACATATATGGCTGTATTTACACATACATACAGTATACAGGTATGTATACATGTGTGAGTGTGCATCTCATCATTCGTGTGTAAGCAGAAGCAGGTTTACTCTTACGGACCTGTTGCTATGACAGCAAGTCCTGGATAAGCGTTGAAGAACCGATTGATCCAAGATCATTAGAAATCGTCAACAATCAAATCCAGCTAACTTAGTTAGCGAGGTACGAAGAACGGACCCCTGTTCTGCTTTTCGCTCTGTTCTGTTTTGTTTCTGTTTTTTTTTCTTTTTGTTTTGCACTGCAAAATAAATCTGTGAAACATTTTCTCCATTAAGAAAACTTTTTGTTTTTTCCCCAAATGGTTATATTTTTTATTATTTTAATTTATTTATTATAATTCTTTATTAATTGTTATGAATTACAATATGTTACAGTCCATAACAATATAATAAATTTATTTTAAAAGTCTCTTAAATAGCTAAAAATCTGGATTTAGTATCAATGCGCAATCAAAACATGTTATACTTTTCTTTTGGTAACAGTTTATTAATTGTATTTATAAAAACCCTACTGTAAATAGTTAGTTATTTAATTCTACAACATTAAATTATTATTATTATTTTTTTTTCACAGAAAAATATGTGTCCCTAAATCTTGTGTCAACTCTGTCACCAAACCACATTTTAAATTGTTAGAATTATGTCTCAGAATCATGTAAGTTACAGGAAATTATGTCACTTTCTCTCACTGATAAGACCTGAAGCACTGAAAAGTATCTGTGCTCTCTGTGAAAAAAAACAAAAACAAATCTAAACACTTTATTATTTTTTTACACTATTTTGAAAATGTCAACTCTGTTACCACAATATCAAAATTAAAACATAATTTATTACTGATCTGACATGTTTTCATTAGTGTCATGTGCTCTTAGCATTGATGCCAGTAAGTGGGGTTTTTGGAAAAAACAAAAATGTAGGTAACAAAGGTAACAGAGTTTTATGGTGTCAGAAGGTGACACCAAATGGACTCACAATTACAGAATGAGTCATATATATATATATATATACACACACACACACAAACACACTGTATATAGATAGATAGACAGATATATGTGTGTGTGTTGTTGCAGTTTATTATGTACATTTAGCTTTGCTTTCCCTGCTTGACCCTATCAGACCTGCAAGCCATTTCTGGGTCACGATTATCTCTTGAGCCTCTCAAAGAAAGAGAACTCCACTTCTGCTATTCCATGGGTCTCTTTTTGCAAATATTTGCAGAAGGACCGGTTTAATGAGCATGGGATATGAAAGCAAAGCCTGCGGTGAGCAATATCATCTGCTTTGAACACCGTCGCGCTACTTTCTTCAAAGCACTGCAACTCCCAGTAGGCTTTGGGGCAAAGGCTGTCAGGTGGAGGACCGGTGACAAGCACCCATTCCCATTCCGGGACAGGTGCCAAGGCATGCCAACAGTGACTTGTAATGCCTCCAGCATCTCTATTCTTCCAGCGACTGGAGATAAGGGGGCAGGCTCTGCTGGAGCGCACCAATTTGGATGTGGTCCCACTGTATTACAATACACCGTCAACACTCGTGAATGGATTCAGGAGCTTGTGCGCAATGTGGTTCCGGTCTCTTGAACGGAGTCAAGTATGAATATTCCTCAATGTCATTCCAAGTATGAATGCTGCACAACCCTTACTATAATGTGATAAAAATTAACATAAGATGACCTTTGGGATGTCATGGGCAGTTTTTTTTTTACAGCTTTAAAAGTTTGAAAAGCCTATTTAAGACCCAAAGAAACCTTAAACGACCAGCAGTGCTGTGAACCAGACTAAACGTCTAGTAACCATCACCACCCAGCCTGCTCTTTGCTACAGGGAGGAATTCACTGAAATTTTTTTGCAAACAAAGTTTTAGAAATTCTGTGCACTTTTCCTGCCAAACTTCAACAATTGGTGTGCTGAAACAAGACTAGGAAAGTTGCCAAGTCTTCCAATAATGTCTTCCTCTTTTTCCAGCTGCCTCACTAACACTAGCCCTCCACAGCATTCATTCATATTCCTCCAGCAGAAAGGAGCAATTTCCACTGGCTCGCAGCCCTGATTGGTAACCTAAAACAAAAAAAATCCTCGCGCTGTGGCTCTCTGATGCATGAAGATTGAAGCTTGATGAATACTTAATTCTCCCCCCTGAGTGTGTCTGCCACAGATTATTAGGTTGCGTATGCATGTGGACCTGTGCCATAAAACTCCAACAACTTCAATAATGTTCATTTTTTAATTCCAATGTGGAAATAACGTGGACTTGTGCCACAAACCTCTGCAGAACTGTTTTAATAATGCTAATAATAAAATGTAAAAAAAATACAAGTCTTAGTAGAAGTGCTGTAAATTACTCAAAACCTGCCCTACTGTCACGGTCCCGGTGCGGGAAGTACGAGCAGAGACTCAAACTCTTCAAATAACAGCTATTTTAATACTCACAAAGGTTACAGACAGGCAGGTAGGCAAAGTAGCAACATATAATGAACCGACACAAAGACCAAACTGAACAGACATTAAATAGAGCACGCAATAAACTAAATGAGCCACACCTGAACATAATTGATCATCAAACAGAAACTAGGTCAGACGGAGACAGAGCACATGGGGAAATGAAAACATCAACAAAGACAAGTGCAGGGGCGTTACACCTACAAAGACCAGTCAAGCAGCTAACTAACTAATCTGAGAACTGCTTTAAACTTAAATATGATCTTAAACCTCATTTTTGTTTGATAAATGTTGGGCTACCTTATTTAAAGTATTGCTCTAACAGACCTCTTATTGTTTTGTATTATAGTGCAGTGTTCGTTCTTAAATAATATAACCCCTGCCCGGGCCGCATGTAGCGCCTGGCTTTCGGCTTGTGCTGTTCTTTAATTTATTTAAGTTTTATTCATTCTGAAAGTGTCGTGACTTGTCTTTATCCATATTACACAAAAATGCGACTTTGCACTCCCTTGCGTCCGCAGCAGTTGGATGAACGGTTCTCGACATAAAAACGCAACAAACAGACACGCACTGAGAGATTTCTACCTTTATTAGAGATAAGAATATATTCAAGCTTCGAATATTCGATGTTGATCACTACCGAATACTCGAAGCTCAAAAAATGGTATTAATCACAATTAATTGTAATCACAATTAATTGTTTGACAGCAATATATTTATATATATGGCAGTTTCTGTGTCACATTTATATATTTTTTTAAATTAATAAATAAAAACATTGATTAAAAAAAAGACAAGCTAGTAATTTGTACCTTTGCTCAACCACCCGTGTTTAGTAATCTTCACCACATGCTCCTGTTGATGTGATGTTATAATTAAGAAATCTTCATTAGTGCAAACACTATCTAAAGACCCAGAAGACTGTGATTAATTTGGCTGTGCTCAATATTAGTTGATACAGGACCTCAGTGGTGCAACTCGCTGTCTGTCTTGATTACTTTCAGATCTGCCTGCTTCAAGCTCAGACTAGACGGCATGTAACATGCCCACCACTCTTTTCAGTTGTCAATCAAACGGCTCCTCTTGACAAAACTTCACTCAAGACAAAAGAAAATTCTGACTGGTGCACTGTGTAACCTTGTTACAAACACGCAAGCTCCAATAAACGTAGGGACAGAAATGAATCAGAGCTTGATGGGGTATTGCCACACATATGTGGAGTAAAAAAATATCTGGCTACTTATCAATGTATCTATCTACTGTATCAATTCATTATTTTAGTCATGTTGAGAGGTACAATGTTGGATGCACTCTCCTGCTCCTTCTGTTTTCTTACAATATAGCTCTTTTTCTGTCCTCAATAAGAGTCAACACAGCCAGATACAAAAATAACCTGTCAAATATTTATTATAAATATTGACCAATCCAGCATTCCAGCCTGAAAGAAAGGATTGAGACTACATGATGTTTCAAACTGTGAAACCCGATGCTCTATTGAACTCACCATCTAACAGAAAGTCTTACAGAGGCAACAAAACTTTTTATATGTCTGTAGTACACTGATAAAAATAATTATGTGGACAAATAATATAGAAGGAAAAAAAAAACTAAGTAAATTCTATATTATTACTCAATTTAAGCTTTTAGAAACCTATTCACACAGTTTTATCAGTGGTTTTGTTGCTAGGTTTAAGAGTTTATTTTTACCCTCAAAAACAGTCCACAGAATATTAACATCACTGTGCATTACGTATCAAGTATTGATCAATTGATAATCCGCATTCAGGGCATTTCGTGCAGATAGCATACAAATTATTAACATCATGCGGTATAAATAACGAAGCGTATTATATATGAGATCAATGAAATCCCACTAAAATCCTGCTATCATGCTTCATTCTACTCATCCTCTTCAGTGCACGCAGCTCAAAACAGAAATGCACAACATTAATAACTATTGTCATATACATCACGTCATAATAACAGCACTACTGTAAAACATGTTGTGAATTCTTAGGGTTTCGAAGATGTTTAATGTTAGCTATCTTATAATGGAAACAAAACATTATTTACCCCGTTTGTATCTGTGAGGCATCTGCTACACATTTTCCCTGTGTGTTAAGATAAGTGATTAAGACCGACATGACTCTTATTTTGCCCCGCCCCCAAACATATGATGCGACGATCAGCCGAGTATCAGTTCTTTTCTTAATAATGATTACACTATTATTAAATCACAATCAAAATTATGTTGTGCGCATTCTGACTCTTTTTGCCAGCACAGCTAACAGTTGTGACCCTGGAGCACAAAACCAGTCTTAAGTCGCTGATGTATATTTATTAGCCTGGCTTCCGCGACTTTAAAGCTCATAGGAGCTTAGGGTGTACTCACACTAGGCACGGTTGCCATGAACCTGGCCTCTGGCCTGCACTCACATATGATTTCTGCAAGCGTGCCGGTGCACGATTACGTCATTATGGTGAGGCGGTTTCAGGATAAACAGGAAAAGCGGCGCTCTCGCTGAACGCAATGGAGTCCATCGCTCTGTTTACTTTGTGGTTAGTAATTTTGGTTCGCGGTGGTCCACAGCCCTCTTACAGCTTATTGTTAAACAAACATTGCACCTCTGCTGTAGACCGAAGCGACCCTTTCTCCGCTATGTTTGTTTTGGAGCGTCGCAAAAACCATAACCAGCATGGTTAGCGCTCACACTACATGCAAACCGCGCCCGAGTCCAACTGAACCGTGCTCTCATTGGTTCCCACTTTTTTTGGGAACGGAAATGCTCTAAAATGGCAGCTTTGCCAGACTAACTTTGCTCGCGAAATAAAATGTAGCGTCACAGGAAGTATGGGCGGGCCCAGGCTAATATTTAAAAATACACTGTATGGGTCAAAATTATTGATTTTTCTTTTATGCCTAAAATCTTTAGGTTAGTAAGTAAAGATCATGTTCCATGAAGATATTCATAAAAATCCTCCTGTAAATATATTAAAACGTAATTTTTGATTAGTAATATGCATTGCTAAGAACTTTAAAGCTGATTTTCTTAGCATTTTGATTTTTTTGCACCCTCGGATTCCAGATTTTCAAATAGTTGTATCTCAGCCAAATATCGTACTATCCTAACAAACCATACATCATTAAAGAGATTATTTATTCACCTTTCAGATAATGTATAAATTAGACAAAACATTTGACACTTATGATTGGTTTTGTGTGTCCATTAGAGGCTGACATTTTTTTGGAAATCGCACGGGTCACGGGATTCCCGTGAGATTCCTGCAGGATGGGAGTCATTTTTGCTATTAATCACGGGATTGGGACGGTACAGGATAAAATAGTTAACGGGAGCAGGCGGGGGCGGGAATCAACCAATAAGAAAGACGAAAAAAAAAAAAAGTAAATCATGCACCATTTTGTAGTTTCCTTTTAAAACGCCTACAATGTAACGCAATTCAAAAATAACTACACGACCCAGCCGTCCCAGAAGCCATCTTTTTGTATATATATGTGAGCGGTACAGGAGCGGGAGTCATCTTAAACAGGAACGGGATGGGAGTGGGAGTCATTTTACCAGGAGCGGGATGGGACGGGATTATTTTTTAAACTTTGGTCTGGGAGTGGGACAGGACAGGATGAAAATCCACTCCCGTGTCATCCTCTAGTGTCCATATAAAAAAACAGTATTTAAATGAACATCTATACTGTACATCTATGTATATCTTTACAGATAAAGAAACAAAGTAATGAATGAAAGAACAAAAAGTGAAGTCACTGCTCCTTCACACAAACACAAACAAACAATAACAACCCGGGGTGGAAGTGTGTTGTGAACTCTGAGATAATTATATCGTAATAACAGTAAGGCTGTTTGAAAAACATGACAACATTGGCTGAGATGTTTGCGGCATCCGCTAGGCCGAGTACAAACTCCGACTTCCACAACAAAATGATTGCGGTGGGCCTAAGTTAATAAGCATCAGGCATGACTCCAGCTCATAAATCTTCCCCACACATTTGACTTAACAAATACTTCACAGTCAGCCAGATACAGTGGGAATTGAGCTCGCTAAATTATGAGCAGGAAGGGAGAGATATATGCAGAAACTGTGTGTGCGTTTGAACGATTTCCTGAAATGTGACTCGCGAGCCCCGGCCGGCATTAATGTCCCTTCATCCTCGCTCGGGACTCTGCACCTCTATCCAAAGACACTTTCTGTTCTCTCCAAACAAAAATTGCCGTCACGGAATTGGGATTTCAAAAGAAGTGATATAGAACTGAACAAGCGCGCGATATTAACATATGCAAGTGGCATGAAATACGTTTTGAAGTGCATTCTGCAGCGCTGGGATTAATTAAGCATGTCACACACTACTCAGCTTTTTATTCAATTCGCTCCACGTGAAGAACAGAGGACGTTTGGAGCATGCCATGCATGTTTGTGAATTTCTTCGGTTGGCTTTCTCGAGTTTACTGAAGCCGGAATTGGCAGGTACACGTACACCTCAAGATCTGATTGAGATGGAACGACCGGCAGGGAAGCTTTTGATGCAAAATTAACGGGCTAAAGGCGTCATTTTTTCAGAGCTGGCGGTACGTGTAAATTAAGCGATGTTAGAGACGATTGAGGATTATTTCCCCGCAAAAATACATTAGGGATTGCTGCAATGGTTTAATGTGTTTAGAAATGCTTTTACCTCAATTTGAGAGTTGCAATTAGCATAACAGATTAATTGGCTCAGCGGGTCTGTTGATACACACATTACGGCGCATATCGAACAGCTGGCCTCTGAACCCGACCGGTTTGGAGGTGTTGTAGGTGTATTGACATCGCTAGCGGTCACCATGGAAACTGGAGGTTTCTGGTGGAGGCAGGTGAGCTTCAAAGGACTGATGTGGTTGTGATGAGAACAGACAGTCTTTGAATCACATTACACCGGAGACTTGGCGAGCAAACAAATTAACCTGACACGGGCGTCAGCGCCTCTTTGATCATTCTTATTGAAAGGGTGTGTGCGGGTGTACATTAACCACTGTTCGTGCACAAAAAACATCCAGATTGGTGCTCTCAAGGAGCGACGCCAATCCAGGTGAGGAATAATAACCTTATTCATGTTGAACGGATATCGTGACAAGGCTGTGATAAAAACCGTGCACAAATGCAAAATATATGCATTAGTACATTTCCAAACATACATATAGTGTGTGCCCGCATTCTCCACCACACTTGCCCATTAATTTCATTAATAGGAATTCAATTAAAAATCTTTGAAAATACATGAAAGATAAGAGTCAAGCCAACTCACTCTAAAAACCACAAGATTACAAACATTGATTTGAAGCCAAAAAACACAATAAAAATCTCATTAAGCACTGCAAATGATATTGTAAAATTTACTAAAAATAAATAAATAAATCAAAAAGAAATATATATATATATATATATATAATGCTGCTTCATCCTTTATATACATATATATATAATAGTTAAATAAATATAATAATAATAATAATAATAATAATTTATTTTTTTTCCATGAAGAATTGCAAATTATAAATTAAAATCGGTGAAAGCAGAAAACAATTGATAAAAATGGTTGATTTTAAGTATAATAATAATATAAAAACAACAATATTAATATTAAATAAATTAATAAAAATTTAATAATTGAATTATAATTAAAGTTTTAAAGTATTCGCTGCAACAAAATCTGTTCTTATGTTCAACTGTTATGCACTATAAACCTTCGCCACAAACGGTGACCAATCAGAACCAAGCATTTAATGACGGTACAAAATAAAATATAAATCAAAGATTACAGACACGCTGACAGTAGTCCTGCATGTTAATGTAATAACTCACCCAAAAATGAACATCCCTTCACTACAAGAAGAGCAGCCATGGACCCGTTCCAGTCTACTGCTCCCACTCCACAGGCCCACTTTACAAGACATAAAGTGTGTGTATGATGGGAGGGCTTCCTCCCCACCCCTCCGCTGTCTTTGGGGGCTGCATTGGGAGGGGAGGATTCGGGTGAAGGTGCGTTTCGCTTCATCAGAGCGATCTAAAGTCCGAGTGCATTCTACCCACTGCTTCCTTTATTTTCTCACTCTAGTTTCCCTCTCAGACTCACTTTCTCTCTCGTGCGGCAGGGACAGGATTGATCGCCCATGCTTCATTGCCCTGCAGCTGAACGCTTGCTTGTAAGGCCATAGGACGGTACAGCAAACACATTCAGGCTGGAAAAAGCGATCATGCAGCAGAGGCCTGACACTGCTTGGATTACACCAGGATTAAATGTGCTG
>JAUMHR010000082.1:5871470-5887835 GCA_032361145.1 Enteromius fasciolatus
AGGACTATGGACAGCAGGTGTATACAACTTCTGTGATCGCCTGCTGAGCCAAACTCGCTAAAAGCTCGTTAATCTCCAAATCTGGAGTGTTTCTTTTGCTCCGCCCCCTGCTGCCGTGTTGGGCTGCCAACCGGGCCGCCCTCTACCTGTCTTTGCCAACATTAGTCTGACAGAGCAGATGGACCTAAGGTTGTTTGTGCGTGCTGGTCCTTTCCGACAGCCCGAGGGTACAGGGATCCACACAGCCAGTCGCGCCGGGGTACTTGTCAGCAAATGAAGAATGATTGTCAATGATTTGTTGATCACTTCTCCATGCAGGACGGAATGTGCCAAGGGATGATTTAATGAGCCACTGGTGACGGGTGGGGGGACTGTCCTGTGTAAAGAGCAGCCGTGCACAGGGGGATTGGTTTACCCACAAAGCCATCAATCAACAGGCGTGCCGTTGTGCGAGATGCTGCTGTGGGCTGAGTTTCCTCTCGGGAAACGTCCCAGAAGAAAGTTGCTCTCTAGGGTTGTAGGGCAAAAATCTAAGTTAATAAAAAGATAAGGTATCTACTAAGGTATCTTACATCCACAGAACAATAAAAAATAAATAAATACGTAACTACGACAGAATCTCATATTTACAGTAAATTCACAATTGCAAGAAAAAAGTCAAAATCGTGATTATTAATTATATAAGTAATTCTATTATATAAGTAAATATAAAATTATTAATATTATCGTTCAAACCAAAGTTACATTTACATTTATCAATTACAATTAATAAAATATATTAACCATTATAATATCTGCACCTCTTTTTTCTTCAAAATAAAAACTCAACAACAAAAAAAAGCTATGCTATTAATAGCAATAATGCCTGTGTGTTTGCAATATGAGTAGAGGGACCAAGCAAAGCCATGGAGGAAATGCATACAAGGTTAAGGGTGGAGAAATATGGTAGTCTGGTGGAGGCAAATTCAATGTATTACTGGAGAAAAAGGCTTGGGGGACCAAAAGGGCTGCTTTCACTCCATTTTGGAAGTGCATTGCAATTTTCATACAGCCTTTCTGGCAAATAACAACAGGCCAGAGGGGACAGGGGTCCAGGGAGCAGCACTGAAAAAGAGAATGGAGGAGTAGAGTAAAAAAAAGAGAGACTGAGAGATGGAAAATGTAGCATGGTGTGTGTGTATATATATGTTAAGGAGCTGGTATATATATATATATATATATAGTGTATCATGAGGACCGGTGAAACTCCATATCCATCGAATGAAAATATAACCCTTTCAAGTATATTATTGGATGAGATTAAATTGCTTCTCAGACTACACATATCGACTGCTTGCAACAAAGTGAATGAGTATTGAATCATACGGGTCTGCTTCGGTCTGACTGCATTACGTCTGCTCTGTAAAACCGTATCTGCGCTATTCAGCTTTGACAGAAACATCACCTACTTCCCCTGAGGGCTGAATAAATATGACAGCCAGTATATATAAATTTGGCTTTCCTAATCCCCATTTGCAGCAGTTTTGACTCATTGACTCATTGACCTGCACTCATTTGTCGATCTGATTTGGCTGATCTTTAACTCTGGAATGTAGAAACTAAAATAGAGAGACGATCACCATCATTTTTTATTGTTACTGTGAGAATAACATCTAAATAATGCTGCAAATCACAACATTATGTAAATAGCATATTTAAATCATATTTACATTATACAGCCCAATAACCCACATTTTTGCATGGAATCATTTCATATGGAATCCCTCCAAAATGGCTCACCAAATATACTTCTATTGCAATTTTATCTTTGCAAACTTCACGTTTTACAAACTGGGGGATGACTCAAAGTTGTTGTTTGTGGTAAGTGACTGCATTATGTCATTAGAAGTGTATTTTAACTTAAATACTTCATTTGTTGTCAAAATTGTGTAACTGTAAAGGAAATAACTCCTTTAACTCACAATGTGTCTGGAGAGAAGATGTTTAGAGTTGTCTCTTGCTTGAGAACAGCTACAGCTAGCAGTCCAAACCCGTCAAGTTATTTCTGCACCATTTTGTGTCTTAAATGAACGTTTGGAAAAAAAAAAAAATCCCTTAAATTATTGAACATCACCAAACTCAGGATGTGTCTCAATCCAGTTTGTGTATCTCCTGGAGCGGGAGACTGATGGACAGGCTGATGTTGGCATGTTGTGCATCTAAAGAAACTGATCCTGTCCCTGCCGCAAGCTTCTTTGCTCTTTCTCATGAATGTTTCAATTGCCCGGCAGATGCGCAGTCAATAAATTATGCAAGTTTCCTAAATGCCTCTTCCCAAATTGCTGAGCACAACCTAAGTCCCAAAGGACGGAGTCCAAGAATATCATGTTTAGTGTTGTGTGACGACAGTACACATTTTGGTCCTACACTGTAAAAAAAAATACTGTACAATTTACGGCAAGCTGTGGTTGCCGGAATTCGACAGTAAAAAATACGGTAACAAGATTTTAGGTTTTACAGTTTTAAGTTAAACTTACAGTTAAATACCGTAATTGAACTGATATAATGTTAATATACTAACCTAGTACTGAAATCTGTTTTGTACCTTTGAAATACACTGAGAAGCACCAAATGCAGCTGGAGATGAGAATGTCACATGATGAACCAAATCAAGCTTTTAAATAGCAACATATATAGAAGGTGCTCAGTGTCATTCACACAAACACTAAACACCGTAATGGTGACACTCATTGCAATATGCAATTAACATTCATTTAACAACATTATATGTAACACACAACACTAATAAACATAACTGATAACTGTTATGTGTGGTTGCTATAGGCCTAATTCCAAAATACATCACTGCTAAGTCTCTATGATATTATGGGTTGTAGATATGGCTCAGAGTTCCTTGTTCAATACAAGTCTATGGAAATTGTGCCCGCATTTTCCACCAATTATTACGCTGCCCAACCTCTTGTAAAACTACACCTTTCCTCAATAAACCACTCAGTCTGAGGTGCAATATTATTTATGCTTGCTGCATAAATGGTTATGTATGCAGCACAGCATGGCAAGGCTAGTCCTAGCAAACAGCGGTGATGAATATGAAAACATAAAAGGGAATGAAAGAACACTTTCCCTACATAATTCATCTTTCTTTCAAGACAACACATTGACTGCAGAGATCAAGTGTTATGTTAGTACAAAATGTGGTCAAGAGTTTGCAGTAATATGCAATTAACCTTCTGCCTTTGGCTGTAATTAATATTATACACATTGCCAATGCAGAATGCTCCACAGGAAAAGCCAATTACTAAATCACCCGAAGGAACCTTTCGACGTCCAAAAGTGTCAGAATTACATAAACATGAATTGTTTTCTTCCGAATGCCATTCGTGTCAAAAATCTGGAATGAATCCTTAAGGCTGTGCAGAATGGTATAAAATACGCCTGCGAATCAAATCTATAGACGGGTTATTAGCATCCATGCCGCTTAGCATCGGACTGTAATGCTTACTAGCACAAGTGCTAGCGACGGATTGACTTTTTGTTGTAGTTTAGCATAATTCAGATATCGACTGTGCAGCTGGCCTGTGAAAAGATTGATAATGAGAGCCGGGATAATGCAGCTTTGCTAACCTTTGACCTCTCCACCATAACACAGCTGGGACCTTTGACATCCAGACGCCTCTCAGTAATGACACCTTATAATGGCCTCAGTTGTCTGTTTAGCTAATGACCACAAAATAAGTGTGATTTTTTAATCAGTAAAAGGTGAAAGTTAAATATAAAGACAGATAAAGAAATATGCACATATTTTTCCCAGCATAACAAAGTTTTTGGTCTGATTTTGTCCTCATCCTTTCATATTTTTTTGCCTTAAAACTGGTTGTTACAAAGACTGTAATTGTTGAAACTAGGTAATAAGTATTAGCTTTACAAATGTTACCGCCATTTGAATTTTAAAAATATATGCTTTTAATAACTCCTACAAGCACAGAATTTGATGTGCTTCATCTATTGACCGTCATAGCACATATTTATTTGAATATTTTTAATTTGTTATTTAATTTTGCATTGATTCATCATTTGGTTTTGCACATCAAATTCATAAGCAAATTCATAAGGTTAGTGGCTATTATGACCTATATCTTCCGAAAGCAATCTTCTAAAACATCTACAAAATGTTATAGGTGTTTTTTTTTTCTTTTCTGCAACTTTTATCATCTATGCATCTAAATTTAAAAAAAAACGACCACTACTCCAATGTATGAGTAATAGTACTAATAATAACATGTCCACTTTTCATGATTCACTCCAATTCAGAAGGATACAACTCTAAACTATGTTATTACTGGGAAATACGCCACATTATGGATGTCAACTGCTTTCTGAAGACTGTCATTTCATGCTCTCCTCAAGTGATTACAGTTCAAGCTGCTCCATATGTATTATTTCTGACTCTTTTCTACCTCTTTATCCCGCTCTCCTTTTTTCTTCACAGCGTAGCTTTGCCCTCCTGTTCAGAATGTGCTCTCATTTTCTCAAAACCCTTCCAACCTCCGGCCCAGCTCTCCTTTCACCTGTTCCTGTTCTTTTCTGACAGAGAAGAATGAGCTGTGTGCAGCCCTGTCAGATCATGCAACCATTTCCTGTACATGCCACCTCGTAGTTTGCTGTCAGGTCTTTCTGCTTCTGTAAACCATCTTCCCCTGCAGAGCTACTCATATCGACGACACCAGGGCTTCGCAATTTTTGCTGTCAGCTGAAACACCCTGCAGTCAAAACGTAGAGCCTGTACCTCTTTTACAATATATATTCTTCAATAATTTTAAATGTTACAAAAAGTAATGCATTTGCATGTTTGATTGTGAAAATTGGTTGATCGTCTGTAATACATAATATTCTTACATAATAAGAATTATTATTATTGTTGTTGTTATTAATTGTTACTTCTAATACAAAAATAATTTACTAATAATATATTTTTAATTTAGTACTAACACCAACATAAACAGCAACTGTACTACTACTATTATGACTACTAATTCTAATAATAAAATTCCTATTAAAATAAATCTAAATAAAGCAATACTACTATTACTACTAATAATAATTATCATTATTAATTGTTATTTTTTAATACAAAAGGTATTTCAATTATTATATATATATATATATATATATATATATGTGTGTGTTTTACATCAACAACAACAACAACTACTACTGCTAGTAAAATTCCTATTTAAAAAAATAAATCTAAACAGCAAAAAGTGGCAAAAGTTCAAATAAATTTATAACAATATATATATAGTCTACTATAATCTACAGTTCCTTTATAACCGAAATGATGTCATCTGATTGAGACGCTTGTAAATCAAATTTTGGTGGACATTGTAGGACTTCGTCTTGCTAATAATCGTATTCATTGATTTAACATCAAAGGTCAAAGGCACAACCCTCAAAACAGATGCTTGCATTGGTTTTATATCCAATTTTAGCCGTGCGCATAAATTCGAGTGCACTTCTAGAGCTGAAGCGAGCTCCTTCAAACGTCCTTGACCTCTTTTGTCCCAACCACGACCTCTATCTTAATCCACTTACCGATTTCGCAGCTCTCTCCCGAATAGCCCTGAGGGCACAGGCAACTGTATCCCTCCCCCTCGGTCAAACAGCTCCCACCATGCAAGCACGGGTTGGTCTGGCAGGGATCGTCTTCTGCTGTAGTGAGAGAACAAAAAGAAGATGTGGTTTAAAGCCAGATTCGAACCAAAATTTCCCATATGAGCACCAAGGCTTAATGTTTGCGTCGTATGAGTGCCCAACCCAAGTTTGGGCCTCACTCATGAAACCCGAGCAGAAATCTTACACTTTCCAGACTGAAAACAAAGATCAGCCTGAGCATATGACTTTCAACAAGGTGAGAGATTAGCACAAGTTTGATGTCATCCCCCGTTCATCATGACAGATGCTCCGCAGGGAAGGACAATGCAATTCACCATGTCCGCCTCTGATGATCCCCGGCCTTCATAAATTATCCGATCATCGCCTAGAGTAGCGGCGCACACTTTCGTCTATTTTTATGGCACATTACCATACCGTTCTCGGGTCATAAACACACTTTATTTCCATGAGCTACGACTCTTGAAAAACCTGCACAGCGAAATGTTTTGGGGTGTGGTGATGTATGGAAAATCTCACAGATTAAGTCATAATTACATCAACTTACGGACAGGGAACCTTTACAAGGACGTCTGCGCACAACTTGCACTGGAAATTGATTAAGTGCTGCTTTATAATCCGCTTCCAACCACGAAACGCAATCTGACAGTGCATCAAACACACCACGTCTCCTCCGGTATAATTCAAAACACGCAATTATTTACAGCAGGGGAGATAAATCGCAACACCGCCTAGCAACACTCGCCTGCACATTCGACTTCCCACATCTTATCGAGTTTTACTTTGTTAGAGGCCTTGGGAGCTCTTTAGTAGAAATTAAGCATACTATATTTCTTGTCTGTTGTGACAGCTTGCTTTATTTTCTCTCCGCTAACGGATTCTTCTTAAAGCGCACAATCCCTTAAGAAAACAAAAAGCACGCATGTGATGATACACAAGCAGAGTATGAAAGCAGATTAAAGGCAAGGTTTGCGGTTGTGCTCTGTACCTACTGTACTGCGCTTGCATTTGTCTGTTTTATTTGTATTCACAGACAGAATTCAGCTCGTTTTACCAGGCTAAAAAAAATCAGCGTGGAGTCCCACTCTGGCTGGATTATTATGGCCAATGCTGGTCTAGCTAGAAAAGCAACATAGAAATGCTGTCAAAAATATAATAAAGTACAGAAATTAAACAATAAAAGGTATCACCTTTCAATATAGATTTTTGGTAGTGTTTTAAATGGCAGCAAATGAAAACAGGCTATAAAAAATAAAGAACATTGAATAAGAAAAGAAAAATGGGGGGCAATTGTCAAGCAGCTTGGTGAAAAAAGAACAACTGTTGGAGCAATTGTCAGAAAATGGAAGAGGCTAATGACTGTCAATGTCCCTCGGACTGGGGCCCCACGAAGATCTCTCCTCGTGAGGTATCAGTGATGCTAAGAAGGGTGAAGAATCAGCCCAGAACTACACGGGAGGAGCTGGTCAATGCCGTGAAGAGAGCTGGGACCATCGATTCCAAGGCTACTATCAGTAATACACTAAGACGTCACTGTTTAAAATCTTGCATTCCCCTGCTTAAGTCAGCCCATGTCCAGACCCATCTGAAGTTTGCCAGGGACCATCTGGATGATCCAGAGGAGTTATGGTAGAAAGTCCTGTGGTCAGATGAGATCAAAGTAGAACTTTTGGGTCTTAACTTCATTCGCCGTGTTTGGAGGAAGAAGAATGATGAGTATCATCCCAATAATACCATACCAACAGTGAAGCATGGGGCTGGAAGCATCATGCTTTGGGGGTGTTTTTCTGCACAGGGGACAGGACGACTGCACTGTAAGGAGAGGATGAACGGGGCCATGTATTGTGACACATTGGGCAAAAACCTTCCCTCAGTCAGAGCATTAAAGATGGGTTGTGGCTGGGTCTTCCAGTATGACAATGACCCAAAGCACACAGCCAGGAAAACCAAGGAGTCCGTAAGAAGTATATCAAGGTTCTGGAGTGGCCTAGCCAGTCTCCAGACCTAAATCCAATTGAAAATCTTTGGAGGGACGTGAAACCCAGAAAGAGAAGATCTGTATGGAGGAGTGGGCCAAAATCCCTTCTGCATTGTGTGCAGACCTGGTAAAGAACTATAGGAACCGTTTGACCTCTGTAATGTTAACAAAGGCTTCTGTACCAAATATTAAACAGTTTTGACTCAAGTGATCAAATACTTATTTGACACAGTAATTCCCAAATAAATTGTTGAAAAATCATACGACGTGAATTGTGGATTGGTCTCTCACAGTGGAAATTCACCTGTGCTGAAAATTGTAGACCCCTACATGATTTCTAAGTAAGAGAACTTGCAGAATCACAGGTGACCTCACTGAATATATAATACAATATGTACTGGTCTTTTCAACAGGGTAGTTGACAGCAGACATCATAAATTACCAAAAGAATGTTGAAGCTAAATATTCAACCCCCATTGCTTTTTATACATAAATTGTTAATTTTCGAAACAGGCTCAAGGTCTTGCTCACACCGCAAACCCACAAAAATCCAACCAAAACTACCTAAAAAGTAAATACAAAGAACTTCATGAAGGACAAACTGTGAAAGTCGAACACAGTGAATATTCACGTTTTGCAGTCAATTGTTCTTTTAGTCCAAAGACAACAGCCAGCAGAAACCCCCAGCTGGATGGCTGAGATTGACAAGTATGTGACACATGAGTGACTGCTGCTTCATCACTAGAAAGAGCGGATAAACATACCCCCGCTCTCTCATGAGCTCTCAAAGCCAGCTCGGCTCAGCGAGAGGCAGCTGGGCTATTGTGAATTCTCCACACGGGGTGCGATGACATAAAGATCCGCATTGACCAATTTTAATGAACACTGCCCGGACCGGAGACTCCTCTTGCACACAACTCCACAAGAGCGACAGAGTTCAAGGACTCCTCATCATCATCGTGATGAAATGAACTCTTCAGCGCCCACTTGAGAGCTTTTTCATCCCAAATCCCGTCAAACGGATCGTTTTCTGCGAGGATGGAGAGCTTTTGTTGCTAAGCTGGAAACGGTGCAGGGGAAAAAGACATTCAGGTCCCAAACAATTAGTCACGATGCAGGCCATTTCCTGCACAGATCGCTAGTCCCAACGGAGATCGCTTCCCTAAGCTGTGGATAATATGGAAATACCTCAGCAGGTGGTTTGAGGTGTAAATGCTAGCGGTAATTCGGGCCACATATGTAAGCTTTACTCATCCTAAATGGAATTACGATAGCATGGACAATTTCGTGATGCACAAGTGAGCAAGCAACTCAAATACTAAGTCAAAATAGGACAAGGAGAACACGTAAAGGAGAGATCTGCAGATTATTTGCGAGGTGTAAATGGAATGTGGACAGTTATACGATCGATCAAGGCGTATTATGTTATGCCAGATCGAATATCTTGTATTCGGTCCCCATTTTCCACTCTCTTTCATCTCTGTACTATTTTTGGCAGTAAAAATGATAAAAACAAACAGTAAAAAAATGATAACAGTTAAAAACACACACATTTTAAATAAAAAATAGTTGATAAATTTTACTAATTAAAAATACTGCTTTTGTTAATAAAAAAGGGAAGATGAAAATAATAATACAAAATACTTAAGTAACAAAATAAAGAAATAATAATAAAAAACAAAAAATAAAATTAAAGTTAAACAAAATAATAACAACATTTAAACATTTTTATTTTGTTTAATTATGTCAGTAAATAGAAAACAATAATTAAATACAATGAAATTTTTAAGTATTAGTTAAACAATTAAATAAATAAAATTAGGAATATTATTTGTCTATATAATAAATGTGTGTGTACTGTGTATATTTATTATGTAGCTTATATATATATATATATATATATATATATATATATATATATATACACACACACATTTACAGCATTTATTTTTAAAATAGTATTTACATATATATATTTATATTATATATAAATACATTTAATTTATAAACATTTATCTTAAATATACACATGCATGTGTGTGTATTTATAAATTCACAATAACTATACACAGTACACATACCGATAACAATGAACAATAACTTTTATTTTGGATAATCTTGATTAATCTTTTGACTGCATGAAATACTATTTAAAACAGAATTAATAACTAAAATAATTCTTATTAACTTATAAATAATGAAAATAAAAACAGTTAAATGTGACTGTCTAAATAAATGTATAATTTCAAAAAGTAAGTACTACTACTATTTAGCGAATTGAAATAGATGTGTGTAAAAAAAATGATATATTGAAATATTTGATGTTTCTTTGTAATGCTTGTGAAATTTACTAGCAATTTCTGAGTGAAAATTGTTTCTACGCCATTTCCCCCCAGTGTGGTTATCTGATCAATCAAAATTGAATTATTAAGCAACTTTTTATATGCGCTGAATGAGTAGAAGGGTGGATAAACAACCACAACAAAGAACACAATGGAACACGGATGAAAGCAACAGCAGTTAAAAGCCTTCTCCGTTTCGTGCCGTTGGCTTATGATTAATTACACAGCGAGCTTAAAATAGTTCCTTCTTCCCCAATTCCGTCTCTTTTTATTTCTCCATGCCTTTCTCACTTAAGTCCACGCACTGTTCCTGGTCTCAGAGGACCATCCTGAAATGGAAACGACCGCTTAAACAATCCACTCTACAGACAATATAAGTGGATAATAGCCATTTTTCACAATAAACGCTTGATTACAAAAGAGCGTCAATTCATCAAGCGCCTGCATCTCAACTTCCACCAAACAGCATCTCATTTGCACAACTTTTTTGAGGAATCAATCAAAAAGACTCATAAATGAGCATCTAACTCATGAATCACTTGTTTGAGCGACTAGCTCTAACCCACAATGTACCAAACAGAAAAAAAACAAGCATGCTTGTGAAAAGTTTTAACAGCTAGAAGAGCGACTGACCTCCAAAGCAGATGCCTAACCATTAAAATGTGATCTTTTTGTTCAGCCGCTATATCTCAAAAACACAGCGCATGGTCATGAGGGACAGTCTCTAGGAAAATAAAATACTAATACAGTGCTTCACCGCCTAGACTCTTAAGTGTACAGGCTCCCTTCTCTCATAAACAAGCTGTTTATGATGCTACGCTGAGGCCCTTGTTAAGGGAGAAATACTTGAAGACTTCATTGCAGTAAGATCCAATCAAACCCTCTGAGATCTTCACACTTGAAAACAATAGATGAAAATTATAGTGGTTGGCCAGCTCAAATAAATATAACCCAATATTACAGATGGGTAGGCGTATGTTACTGACGAAAAGTCAGCATGCGAAAATTTATTTACGTCAGCATCCGAATTTGCTCCATGGTTTTCGTTCACTCAACTGCCATACACTATATAGGGATGAGTGAATGAGTGAACACCAAAACATTTGGTCAGGGTTATGTTTAATAATATACTTAAATCCTAAAATACATGTATATCTTAAATGTAGCTAGTTTAGTTTAAATTTGCTACTTTTTTGTGCCTTTACAGTTAAAGATTAAAGATGATTCACTCGCCCTCAAGCCATCCTAGATGTACTGTATATGACTTTCTTCTTTCAGGTAAATACAGTCAGAGTTACATAAAAAATCTCTCAGCTCTTCCAAGCTTTATAATGACAGTGAATGGGTGTCGAGATTTTAAAGCCCAAAAAAGTGCATCCATCCAAAGTGCAAATGTTTCTATAAATTTTTTTAATGCTTTTGTAAGTGGTCCATGTCCTTCCCTCTCATCACAGTTGAAGCCTGAAATATTCATACAGCATACAGATTTTGGAAAATACACTCAAGTACATGTACAGTACATCAGCATACACTTAGAAATCAACATTTTGCCAGTTCCCAGTCCCAGTTTTACCGCATCACTCTACAGTAACTGTTGCTGTGAACCACTGTGGGTGGTGCATCATTAAGTAAATTAAATGCTACAATTAGTCACAATACAAACAAGTGCTTGACAAATGGCACAAATGCACAGCTTTCTGAGGCGAAATGCCGATTTTCACGTCTTGAAATTAGTTTATCATGGTTCTTGCAATGAAGTTTATACGTGACGCATCCTTTGAGCCTCGGAGGTCAAACCCCCCAGTGCTCATCATTCACTGAATGTGAGGTTGCAATTACTGTGAAGGTAAGCTGAGTGTGCACCTTGGGAAACCGAGGCCTATTTCTATCGCAACACAGATAACTCTGCATCCCTGTGGACCACAGCAATCTACTGGCACAGAGCAAGCAGTGATTTAATGTTGCTGGAAGAATGAAGCTGAGGAAAGCTGGAGTCGCCGTTTACCACTGGCGAGATGACGTAACTTGCGCTGCAGTGGAGCAAATTCAGACAGCACTCAGCGTTTGCTGGAGAAAAGCAGAGAGACTTTGTGGGAATGAGCAAAACTGGGTTTAGGGAAACAAATTTGTTCATTTCTGTGGCGTAATTAGTTAGCTTGTTGATTAGTTAGTCAGTTTATGGTCGAAAGGTTGGAGGTTGTGCCATTAACCGATGCTTTTTAATCTTAATCAAATCGAGAAATAATTAACTTCATGTGAGATTTCGCTTGTAAACAGTGCCTGATCTGTGCATATTTCTCTCCTAAATCAGACAGTAGTTTTTTCACTGGAGGACAAGCAAATGAAAATGTCTTGATGTATTTGGGTATTAAAAACACACAGCATTTTGCTTTATAAGATGTTAATTGATGGAAAATGTGTTCATATGAAGAAAGAAACTTTTCAGGCACAAAATTTACACCAACCTACTGAAGGAATTAATTATTAAACTAGTGTCACTTTAATGAAGACTGTAGTTAAATTAGTTGCGCTGATACTTTTACTTGGCAGCACTCTTGTAACACCAGATCTTTCCCTTGTTGAAAACAAATCTGATGTGCCAAAATTTGGGATCATTGAGCCAACATGTGTCATGCTGGCTTTGGCTGATGTATCACATGAAGCGGAGGTCTTCCAAACAAACACTTCTTTAATCATAAACTTAGGTGTTTAACAGAGAACACACTGGTTGACACTTAAAGACTGACACAGAGGGTAGAAACACAGAAGCTTAAATGCACACACTAATGAGGACATAACTAAGGACACCTGGGGAAGACAGCTGGGAGTACATCAACTAATAATCACAAGAACACAGGAAATACCAAACATGGGCAGGGGCGGACACATGAGGAGCAAAGCACAAGGCACACTAAACATAAAAGTCTGACAACATGACTACAATAAATCTCCCTGCACAAAAACACTAGCTGAAAATGGCTGAGAATCCTACGCCCAGGGATTATGGCATCTGAAAACACATATGAATCATAAAGATTTGAGTTGACACTACGTCAAAACACCACAATGTTCTCTTATTTCTCCATTTTTATTTATTTTTTTTACCTGCAAGCGGTTTCAAAAATCTTTTTTTAGACCTAAGAAGTCAAGAAACGAAAAAGAGACACAATTCAAAGCACTTAGAGGCACATAATCCTCAAACACTTAAAACCTACAATTTCAGGTCAGATTTCAGTTGGAAAGGCACTAAAACTTCATCCTGGTAACGAAAATCCTAAAATAATCCTGACATTGAACAACCCGTCGTTCCAATAATATCCCCGTCTTGACGTACCTCAGCACTACAACGGAAAGATTAAAGCCTGTTGGTGTCACACGCATCCTGAGATTTGCATAAATAACTGGAAAACACACATTAAACATCCCTATTAATAGGTCTGATGCTAAAACAAAACCATGATGTGCAAGAGTATGGTGCGAGGGACAAGAGCCGATTTCATCTCCCTATGAATATGAAACACGGAAGAAGCAAGAGAGAGAGAGAAGAGTGTCTGTGCTATTGTTAGTGCCTGGAGAGTCTGACACACAGTTAATGGTTGAAGCTCCTCCATGCTGTAGGCTTCAGACTGCTAGGCACATCAACAGTCCTTATTGTTCCCGCCTCTTCTCCCCTTCTTTCATTTTCCCACTTGTCTGGGCTGATGTGCCCTGCTGAACATAATTTAATGTCACTGCGGTTGTATCTAAAGAGTCTTATAATAAAGCTGCTGTTGTTTATGCACAAAACAACAAGCTTGAAGTGAAATAAAGAGGCCCTCTACTAAATATGGAGTCACTCTTCTTCTGAGTGGTTCTGTACATACTGAATTTAGTTATTTATGGGCAGGTTACTTAAGCATTATTGGATTACTTTCCATAAAATTTAACTAATTATGTAGTTTTTATGGAAAGTAACATGTTATGTTACTTTTGCTTAGTCAATAAATGGGAAAACAAAGTAGCATTACTTATTTTAAAAAGTAATTCAGATATTTGGTCCCACTTTAAGTGTCCCCAATACCTGTGTACTTACATAGTAACTACTGTAGATGTTTAGGTAGTATCTAACCACCGTGTCAGCTTAAATGTTTCTATAACTACACACATTTAACGACCCTCAGAATGGTATGTTTAAGTACAATCACAATCTTCAAGTACTTTGACACTGTATTGTTAAAAGTGCCACATAAACAAAAGCAACTTGACTAAATACTTGTGTAACAGGAATTTATATTACTACAGTTTGTAACAACAATATGTATAAGAGTAATTGGAACAATTTGGTCCAAGGGTGGAGATGGGTAGGTTTAGGGATATGTAAAGAAGGAGGAGTTGGATCTGGAGTGGGTGCACAACTGTAGTACCACTGTACTTACATGGTAGCTCCTCAGGAACTGCCCACTTAATATAAAGTGTAACACTTTCTGTAACGCTGTTACACATTTGTACTTATTGTGGATTAATGTGGGTTGTTACATATGTGTAGTTACAGAAATATTATAGCTGTCAAAATCTTTGCAATGAAAAAGTCCAATGCCTATTGTCAATAGCGCTGATGTGTGCAGTCACTTTCAAATGAATCACATTTTTGTTGGTCAATGTGGCGAATGTGCATTGTTTGCAACGTTGCAAAAAAAAAGAGTTTAGTAATATTTTGCCCATTTGATATGATATTCTCGCATGGAAATATGCCAAACAACAGCAAATATTACTATACTGTAAATGTACAGTACATTTGACCACCGTCCCAAAAAAGTAAAAAGTAATTAGCACTAGATTTAAGTACACCTGTTACTCACATAGCAGTGTGTTCATACGCAGAGATGGCTTCTTGTCTTGCGTGCACAGACATTATAAAGCACATTAAATGCTGGGACACATTCTCTCTGAAAGGGGAGATGATAGGGGAGAAAAAATGCCATGTTGCTAAAATAAGCATCTCAGTGGGGTGTGGAGAGAGTCGGAGCTGTCTGGTCTATTCAGCTCCGGCAAGATACAGCCCAGTCGGCAGGGAACCTGAAGCAGCACGTATAATCAGATAGAAGAGGATACTTCATCACCGTGTTCCGGACTCAATCCAGGTCAGCGCCGCACGCTCCACAGCGCTGACAATGAGGCCGTCGGATATCAGGAACATCAGACTTTCAGTTCAATTTCCGACCTGGCAGAACTCGCACTGCGTTTATGAAAAATGCTGAGCACGGGATGATGGAAGTAAGACGAGTTTAAGTTTACAAAACAGCTTATGACCAAAGAGGGTTTAATCTCAGGATTTAATTTACACCTAAACCCTCCCAAAAATGTTAAATAGGATAAATGCTAACTGTGTTTTTCAACTAGTCGCAAAGGAAACATTTCTCATTTTTATTTAATTTAACTTGCACTAAAACAAAATTAAAATGAATAAAAAAAAAAAAATCTAATAAAGATGACAAACCAGATTAAAATGAATGCACAAATACAATGCAGCGTGTGTGTCACCAACGGTGCCTCTGTGACCCTCTCCGATCGGAATATTAGTTCCTACCCAGATCCTTTTATTCCACGTACCTCGGATGATTCATGCCAGGTGTTGCTTGTTTACTCGCCTTTTTAAAGCGCAGTTTTGGACAATTACATCGCAAAGTCTTATCGTCCTACAGAGGTATTACTGGGCGTATTTTCCCATGTTTGTTTTCCTGTGTATGACCCTGGACTGTTTATCTCAACTGTGATTCTTGCCGCCTGCCTACTACAAACCTGTTTGCTGTTGATTACGATTCCCGCCTGTTACTACTATTGAATAAAGTCTTGCACATTGATCGGAACGACTCTGAGCGTTTGTTACAGTGTGTAAACAAGTTTTAAACTACCAAGCGTTTGCTAGCGTGTCATTTCTGGGTGGTTTCTAAGTTGCCCAAAATCACCACAAATAAAGCAAGGAAGCTGTCAAAGCAATGGTTTAGTGGTAGTGCACATTTAGAGCTCTTTTCCCTTTTTGCCTTGTCTGTTTTTTGTTTGTCATTCTGTCTATCTGTCTGTTGTTCTGTCTGTCTATCATGTCTGTCACTCTGTCTACCTGTATATCTGTCATTCAACCTGTCTGTCTGTCGTTCTACTTGTCTATCATTCTGTGTACTGTTTTGTCTATCTGTCTGCCGTTCTACCTGTATGTCATTCTATCTATCTGTCTGTTTTTCTGTCTGTCTGTCATTCTGTGTATTGTTCTGTCTATCTGTCTGTCGTTCTACCTGTCTGTCAATCTGTCTGTTGTTCTACATGTCTGTCATTCTGTCTGTCATTCTACCTGTCTGTCATTCTGTCTGTTGTTCTACCTGTCTGTCATTCTGTGTATTG
>JAUMHR010000082.1:5897428-5907515 GCA_032361145.1 Enteromius fasciolatus
CCTTCTCCAGAGTGCTCAGGACCTCAGACTGGGCTGAAGGTTTACCTTCCAACAAGACAATGACCCTAAGCACACAGTTAAAATAATGAAGGAGTGGCTTCAAAACAACTCTGTGACTTAAACCCAATTGAGCATCTCTGGAGAATAAAAATGGCTGCCCACCAACGTTTACCATCCAACCTGACAGAACTGGAGAAGATCTGCAAGGAGGAATGGCAGAGGGTCCCCAAATCCTGAAAAACTTGTTGCATCTTTCCTAAAAAGACTCTTGGCTGTATTCTATCAAAAGGGTGCTTCTACTAAATACTGAGCAATATTTAAGAACATGTGATATTTCAGTTTTTCTTTTTTAATAAATCTGCAAACATGTCAACAATTCTGTGTTTTTCTGGCAATACGGGGTGCTGTGTGTACATTAACGAGGAAAAAAAAATTAACAAATGATTTTAGCAAAATGTTGTAATATAACAAAGAGTGAAAAATTTAAATGAATACTTTCCGTACCAACTGTATATCAATTAGTGATCATTTTTAGAAATTACAATTATAAGACAAAAAGTCACAATTTGAAGATGCAATGTTGTAGTTTAGAAGTACTAAATTTCCAATTCTGAGATATAAAGTTTCATTTAGAAACAAATCAAGCAGGATAATATAGAGAAATATTAACTGAAGTTCATGACAAACATAAATTCTCACTTATAAGATAAAGTACCAACTATGAAACAAAAAGTTACAATTGTGAATTTTTTTTTACTTTGAGGCAGAAAAGGGTTTTATAGTTTGTATGAAACTATAATTTTTCTTTAGATGCCACTTTATTTGATATTTTGCATCTAATGCAATGATATTCATACATTTTGCGGTATCTACTTATACAGTGTAAATAAAGCTCAAGTATCTAGACACTCAGCAAAACAGATACTTTAGCATGTCGTTCTATGGCACGTATGCATTTCAGAGAATTTCGTTTATCCACATCTATCTATGCCTAATATATTGTGGAACTCAAGCACACAGTTCATATAAAAGATGGCAGGATTTTCTGAATTCTCAACATGCTCTGTGTAATGAAACTCGAAACAAGGGGAGAGACGGAGCAGCATGCAGCGAAGGGTGAAATAGCCAGTGAATCCGAACTCGACTAAATGACCTCTGCTGGAGGAAAAACGAACGGAAACAGCCAGATTGAGTCCGGAGTATCCTAACGCACACACTCCATGGCCCCGACGACGATCATGCCTTGTATAATTGGAAGAGACTCGGAATTTGAAGCGGTGCCTGCGGTTTCGGCCAAAGCACATTAATTGGATTCGGATGTAAATAATGCAAGCTGACTAAAGCTGGATTTTCACCCGGCATTAAACATTAATGTTCCCTGTTGAATTTGGTTCGCGGAGAGGATATTTGTACTGATGATGCCTTGAGAACGAACTGCTGCCAAAACCCATCGCGCTAAAACCACACCAGTTAGACATGCTTCAATCTCAGCCTAAGGCTCGCAACGCTCTAAATTTTCAGAGGTTGGATCCCATTTTGCTTTCTCCTACTATGCAGCTTTACTTGGCACAGATATGACAGACATTGATATCCATTAAAAGCCCTAGAGCAGGAGGCAGGAATACATCTCAGCGCTGTGACCTCTACAGTGACACTCCCACTTTCGTATTCTGGAGAACGAATCGTGTCAGCAACCTTACTCTTCAGTGCCTATGCCTGAAGAACCATTGCTGCCATATTGTTTTTCTTTCAAAACAATGAAAAAATAAACAGCAAGCTGTTGGAGGACCAAGGGCATTTATCTTTGCACCAAGTGGATGCCACATATGATTTGCGGTGAATGAAAGCCACACTATGAGGGTAAAATGTGCAGTCCATTCAGTGTTGAATTGTGTACTTGAGTTCAACTGAAGAAATAATGAAAATATGTCCTTCCGCTACAGTTTCGCTCTGTTCTGTGCTTCTTTAATCATGGGCTCTTTTGGACAACTTTTCACACTTTATTTGAAGTTTACTTGAGGTAACGCTGCCACAAATTAGATGGACAAATTATAGACGTAATTTAAGCTGAAGAAACGCCCAAATACTGATCAATGCACATTAGTTTGACCTATTGGTTGAAAGATCGACTTCTTGGCCATATATCTTTAAAAGAGGAAACTCACTTTTGTGGTTTCACATCACACACTTCTACATAAACCAAGCATAAAATAATACAAAATGTAATTAAGCCCTACTTTAACTAAATTAAGCACGGGCTTCACCTACTTCCCTAAGTTCAATTAAGAAGAGGAGCTTCATGATCTTGTTTAATTGTCCATGCTTAAACTTCTATTAAGCTTTGGACGATTGCGTGTTGTACCTTTGGTTGGTCCAGTGAAGGTTTGTGAATATGGATGATCCATATAAGAATTGCTTGGACTCTTTTGCTCTTGCTGCGCAGCCACCAAGACGACTTCTTTCTCTTGTTCCAAGAGCTCTTCTGGATCTGACGAGGAGGGATTGTATGAATGTTCCTTGATATTAGGCTCCACGATGGCATTATCAGCACCAACTTTGCTTGTTTTCCCTCTACTTGGCTTGGTCCTGGCAGGTGGGACCATTTCTGGGGTTCCTCTGTAGATGCTGGACTCTGTGGCTGGTATCTCAGGTTCTACAGTCCCGGTCCAGTACCTGAATGGCTTCATGATTGTGTTGACAAAGTTGGAGATGACGCTGTTGCTGGTCTGAGCTTGCGTAGAGGAAGACGGCATGGTTGAAGACGGGTCAGGAGACACATCTGAGTCATCGGTCTCCTCTTTCGCCGAACCTCCTTGAAGGTTCTCCTGCTTCTCCACAGCACCGTCTTCCCATTCTACAGACCTTTCTTCAGGTTCGAGATGGATTACAACATGCTCCTCTGAGATTTCTGAAGATTCGTTGTTTATGATGGACTTAAAGTCTTCTTTCTCAAGATCGACCAGACCGGTCCAAGTTGAAGGCTCAGGGTAGGCTCCGTTTCTTTGGAGCAGCGCCTCTTCGTCGCTCGAAGAGCTCAAATTGGAGTTTTCTAAGGTTTTGTGGAGTATCCCCGCCTGCTCTTCAAAATTCTTCTCTGAAAGAGAAAAATAGTCTCGTTAATGGTGCCATTGACAGATAAAACTACAAAGCAGATATCTATACAGAAGTACGTAATGCGAATTTAACCTAATCCTTATGTCATACATTTTTCAAATACTCCTGACACAAGGGTGAAACACTTGATAAATTATTCGGAAGTATGCTCCAAAATTATGTAGACGGGATGTGAGGGAATTTTTTATGAAACTTCTCAAAGTAAAATCTCCAGTTCATCATTGAGGTCAAAACCCCCCAAAAAGATGAAAAGATCTTTGTGTGAATATATTCCCGCAGCAAAACAGAGAGAGAGGCCAGAAGTTCAACCAACCTTGATAGCAGTAGGCGTCAAAGAGGTCACTAGTGTCTGGGAACCCGGTGCGGTTGGGGTTATGGTAAACGGTCCGTACTCCTGGTTCATCTCCTCCACAGTTACGCCGGGGAAGGTTGATGGGGTAACGCACACTGCCATCCGCCAACCAGCCTGGGTCGCAGCGGTCTAGGCCACCCTGCCAGGCCAGGTAGAGCTGCCCAGCCGTGGCCAGCTGAGCTCCCAGAGTGTGGCAGTGAGTGGAGGCAGATGCCAGGCTCAACTTCTCCGGCACGCTAGTGTGAAACACTTCACCTAGAAAGAGCAAAGATATACAGCGTGCATCATTTATAAGTGATCATTTCCCTAAGAATGCTGCTGTTTGCAACATGAGCCCTATCAACTGACTTTATAAAGTAACTAAATTTGGTTATATATTCGTAATATTGTTTATCACATCTACACTGTAAAACAGCTGATTGCTAAATATAGTAAAAACATCAAATGTACTTTTTGTTGAGATTTAATGTATTGTTTATACATTTTTATGGAGCCCTACAAATGACATGCAGGAAAGAAATAGTAAAGAGCGCAAACAATAATTTTGTTCCTTTGTTTTAGCTCCTTTGTTTCCACAATTCCACAAATTATGCAATATTTGTATCCTCAAATGTAAACAGTTGACCAAAAACTTGCACAAATAAACATAAAGTTAAAAATGTTTTTTTTTGTAAAACCTGAATATATTTAAAAATATTTATGTTGTGACATTTATTTTATACATTTATTTTATATATTTTATAGTATATTATTATATACTTTGTATATAATTAATGTTCCATACTTGTACCACTTGTAAACTTGAAACTGTGCTTTCTTATTCTTTATTTTTTAATTCTTTCTTTATTCTAAACTGGATATTTATCATGAAATAAAATAAAACTAAAATAAAGGCTAAATTATGCAATAGTTTTATCCTGAAATGTAAACAGATTTATACATTTCAAAAAAATTTTAAAACCTTGAATATATGTTCAAATATTTATATTAAGTACTTTGGAGACATTACATTGCATATCACATTAAATTTATATAATTTGTATATAATTTATGTTCCATGCTTTTTTTATGTTCCTTATTCTAAACTGGATATGTGTAAATAAAATAAAATGGAATAATAAATACTAGACATTACTAGACAAAAAATTGCAACATTTGATAAATAAACACGCCAATGAATAAAACATTACATCACTAAAAAGTTTAATAAATTACACCAATATGAGAGGCATTAAACTTTTAAGACATTCAGGAATACTAATTCACAGCAAGAGGGAGGAACATCACTCCTGCATGAAACAAATGGACGTGCACTTCAAAAAAAAGAGAGCATGTTATTATAACTCTACCCGCTCTGGCATAAATCGTAGGGCAGAGCTGAAAGCATGGTGACCTACTTAGATGTTCTGGGAGTTGGGACATGAGCAGGTACATGCATCTCCGCCATCTGAGGCTCACGAGGACATTTAAAGACACAGTTTTTTTGGATGACTGAGCTGTAAGTGAACGCATCTGCGGTACCTTGCAGGCCGTTGGCAAAGCAGTACACATCGAACATCTCGTCGGGTTCCCGGCTGCCGTAGTTCCTCACGCCAGGTGAGTCTTCCCTGTCGCCAAAGCAGCCGGGCCGGGGTGACTGGATGGGATACCTGGGTGAGGAGCCAAAACAAAGCAGAAGTCATTTCCAGTGAGGGAAGGAGTGAGTAAGATAAACTGTGCAATTACCGGAAAGCGCATCGATTTGGATGGCGCATGGGTGCCGGCTAAAGTCTGATTAAGAGATTATACACGGCACTCCAGGGTTTCCGAAGAAAAATGGCGAATGGGATTCTCGCGGAACCCAAATATTGAAAGCAGTTATGTAAAACCATTAAAGCAGCCCACATATATTCCATCCCAGCCCAGAGATCTCTGATGTCTCCATACGCTTGCGCTAATTGCGCGTTTGCGTCTTCACTGATGTGTAGCCAAGCTTCTCTGGAGATGGCCCAATTAGAGCTCTTCCATGCAGGGAGAGAAACACCCGCTCGTTTTTTGATTCGATGAGGGCTGGGCCTCGCAGCTCAATTACGAGCTGACAATATGTGCTAGATATGAATGTTGAAATCAATAGCAGCCTGACATTCAGCCACGGAAAAGTGATTGGAGGTGGCAAGCCTGAAGAAACGGGGCTATAATGCGGTCGATACATAATACATATTACGATTAATTAGAACGGCTGATTATTAAATTGCTGCGAGTCCCGGATTCCTTCTGAAGAAACTCGCGCTGTTCTGTTGCATGCAAGGGGGACCAATTTATCAGTACAGCGGCTCAAATTTTCGTTCTGATCTACAAAGTGATGGTTTTATCAGTAACATTAAAAGGAAGATTTAGAGATTCGCTGGGGAATAAAATGATGTAAACATGTTCAAAGACTCCTTGGCTCCCAAATATGTGCTCGTTTCTGAATTTCTGAAAAGCAACAGGCCTTTAAGTAAACATTTACATGCAAGTAAAGCATGTATTTTGTATACTAGTATGTAATAGACCTGTAACTCTTGTAACATAAATAAATTACTGGATGTTTGTTAAATTCAATTAAATTCAATTAAATATACTGATTTATATTGGTTTGTTATACTGAAATATTCCAAAACATTAAAATATTCAACACTATTTTATAGATACACAAAAATAGGTTGAAAATCAAATAAATCAAATTAAATATTAGAATATTCTATAAAATATTTATCAACCCAATAAAAAAACTAGACACTTTGTGAGGTAAAATTAGAATATTAATGAATTATAAACAATATACATAAAGCAAATAAAACATTTGTCATGTAAAAAAATAAAATAAATAAAAATCAGAAAATATATTAAATATTATGAATTTACACAATAAAATATACTGTACTTTCGTTCTGTTGAAAATACAATAAAATAAAATAAAATTGATGCTGGACATGACCCTGGAGCACAAAACCAGTCATACTGTAATTATCACAGGTATATTTATAACATTAGCCAAAAATACATTGTAAGGGTCAAAATTTTCTTTTATGCCCAAATCATTAGGATATTATGTAAAGATCATGTTTCATAAAAAAGTATAAAAACCTAATTTTTGATTAGTAATATGCATTGCTAAGAACTTCCTTTTGACAACTTTATGAAAAGCAGATTTTCAAATAGTTGTATTTCGGCCAAATATTGTCATATTCTAACAAACCACATTTATCATGCTGAAAATGTTATAAACTCAGAATTTCACAAATCAACGACATCTTACACAAAAATGCACATTTCCAAATCTGATTAACAAAACATTGACTAATCTCTAGTTCTGACCTCACAGTCCGGTCCGACAGCCAACCAGCATCGCAGTTGTCATAGCCATCATCAAAAGTGGCCTGCAGCTGGGCCGGGGTGGCGATATTAGCAGAGTTCTCCAAACAAACTCTTTTGGCGTCGGTGAAAGACAGAGCGTAGCGGTCGTGAGGAGCACGGTAGTGAAAGACCACTCCTGTTTGAGAAAACATACAACACAGTGCATGATGGGAACCATGCATAAACTGTGTCACAAATGAAAAGCAATAAGATGTGTTTAGCTTAAAGGGATACTCCACCCCAAAATGAAAATTCCACCCCCCATTTCATTGGATGAGGCTTGTGACAGTCCCATTGACTTGTAAGTAAATAACACTGTCAAGGCCCAGAAAAGTATGAAAGCCATTGGTAAAAACAGTCCGTCTGCCATCAGTGTTCATTACTTGGAAGTCAATGGGACAGTCACAAGCCTCCCGGTTTTCATCCAAAATATCTTAAATTCCAAAGTCAAAATGTTCATTTTGGTGCAGAGTAAGCCATTGACAAATGAAACAATGCAGACCCCTTGAAACGCTTCACTTTCATTCCCAGTTTTTCCTTTATTCCTCCTATGAGAAAAGCTAAATCAGGAACACAGTACAAAAGAAGCCAAATCCCAGCATCAGTTCTTTGACCAGTTAGAGGATGGACTTCCAGTCCGATGTACAAAGAAATGAAATTCCTGGGATTGCATTTGAACTGTCCATCTGTTATTCCCAGATCACATCGCTTTGGAGTCCCTTTCGTCCTCTACACATCTACAGCATAACCTCAGCAATATGGCCCATTTCTTACCCGTCTGGCAGCTACGTGTGACGCCCCACTTCAAAGGGGCACGAGAGGAAGACGTCTCTTTCGCTTTTCATTTCCTTCCTCCCTTTTTCTCTGGGCCTGCTTCTCTTTTTCCTCTCCCATTGGAGTTTAGGACAGACTCAGAGCTTATAAAAATACTCACTGTCTGTGACAAACATCTGGGGAGGAGATATGTGGGACTCTCATCCGCTGAGGCATGCCTCATCTTATTAGAAAAGGGGGTCAGAATTTTGTCAGAGTCAGATTTGTGACCAGTTAGCTAACGGTTTTGCTGCATGTCTGTAATGTTTCAAACGTAGCTACACTTTTTAAATAATAGCTCATTCAAAAACACAGAAATGGAGCATTAAATCTGCTCACCAGTGCATCCTCTTACAGTGAATTGGTGCCGTCGAAATGAGAGTCCATACGGCTGATAAAAACATCTCAATTATCCACAAAACTCCAAATCCATTTAATAATGTCTTGTGAAGTTGCGTGTTTGTACTGAACAAATCCATCAGTGAGGAGTTTTAACTTTAAACCATCACTTCTGGCCGGTTTAATATGAGCCCATAATCCATAATAACACCAGTAGAAAAGCCTGTAGCTCTCTCACATCAAAATCCACCAACATATCTGTATTTTGAACTGTTTTTGCTTGTAAATGGTGTTTGGTCTGTGATACTTTTCTCTTGGTTCAAATTAGATAGGTTTTTTTTAATGGAGAAGAGAATATTATAGACATGGGACTTATATTTAAGCTATAATGTTAATCATGGATTTGTTTCTTACATTTCTTTTTCACTTCACAAGACATTAATTGCTGGACTGAAGTTGTGTGGATTACTTGTGGATTATTTGAATGTTTTTATCAGCTGTTTGGAATCTCATTCTGACGGCACCCATTCACTCCGCTATGCAATACTTGTAGATATGCAATATAGCTGAATCTTGAAGTAAAAACTGTTGGATTATTTAATTTTTTTGTCTGTTCTATTGTGTTTACAAACTGAAAAAAACAACATTAATGGCCACAAACTGTATTTTTATTTTTTTTGAAAGCCATTATTTTTTGGAAAAAAATAAAAATTAAACTTGAAAATAGCACTTTCTGATAGAATTTTACAGTCAAATAAACAAAATATGTGAAAAATGAACTATTTTGCCCTGCGGTCTTAAAGGGTTAAAAAACAAGACAAATGTATGAATAAATAATTTTCAAAAGCAGTGGTGTTATAGTACAAGAACCATTAATGGTTGCCCACATTACCTTTCAATCAACAGTTCTTTAACCATTTTAATCGCGAAAAACATTTTATTAATCTAAATCTTTTACCAGTATAAATAATCTTTAAAGGCTTCCAAAGATGCCATTAAAGAACCTCTATTTTTACAGAAATGTTTAATTAAATATATAATTATGCAGTTACAAAGACTGCATCTGTGTGCATTAGTCATTTCACATAAATACAGAATTAAAAAAAATAGTAACATCAAGAATATTTTTTGAGAAGTTTTACACGGGTTGTGGTCAAGTGTGGTTGAACTGCATGTTTTTTTATATTTAAAATATTCCTGTAAACTGTCTCGACTCTGTGTTCCCTTCATTATGCAGTCCTCTGTGTTCCAAACTACATTGCTGTAACACAATAAGGTGTGAAAGCTTCTAAGGTTGGTGAATGCTTTAATTGGCAATGTTATTGCTATTTCCATAAAAGCTCGTAACAGTAATGGGAATTTTTCATGATACTAGCTGCCAGCGTGTTTCAATGCTTTAATTGCTGAGCTCAAACTAATTTACCATTCAGACGTGCAGAGGAGGAGGTTTCAGTACATGAGTATCCGCATGTATAATATTAATAATGCATTGGCATCTCATAATGCATTTTTTAAGAGTCACTCTCTCTTCAGAGAAGTAATCCTTTTTAAGTTTTGCAATCAAAAATTATGACTTCATCATAATGGTCATAAATTTGTTTCCTTTTGCTTCGGGATGCTGTCTAGGCCACGTTTACTGAAATCATGTTTATATTTAACTTTAGATTTGATTTCCTACCTATATAAATATTTCAATGCAATTATTTTTTCTAAAAGTATTCAGACTTTTCACTCTTTGTTATATTGCAGCCATTTGCTAAAATCATTCTTTTTTTCCCTCATTAATGTATACACAGCACCCCATATTGACAGAAAAACACATAATTGTTGACATTTTTGCAGATTTATTAAAAAGGAAAAAGTGAAATATCACATGGTCCTAAGTATTCAGACCCTTTGCTGTGACACTTTCTTCTGATCATAATTGAGATGCTTCATTTGAGATTCTCTTTGAGAACTTTTTGGCCTTAATTCTAAGCAGTCCCAACAGTGAAGCATGGTGGTGGCAGCATCATGTTGTGGGGTGTTTTTCAGCTGCAGGGACAGGACGACTGGTTGCAATCGAGGGAAAGATGAATGCGGCCAAGTACAGGG
>JAUMHR010000082.1:5970831-5999543 GCA_032361145.1 Enteromius fasciolatus
CTCCATTTCTGGCGCCCCCTGGATGTACAGCGCCCTTAGCATTTGCCTATACTGCCTATGCCACGGGCCGGCCCTGCTGATATATAGCGTAAAAACTTGCAAGTTTGTGTTTTTTGGATATTTTCAGTAAAGATTCTCTATTAACTTGAGGATTAGTCAGTCACTAAAACAGAGAGTGAACACAATATCTGTACAGTATCACAATACAGTATCCGTGTATATACAGTAACATACTGATTAGCAAGGGTTTACGTAGTCTAATGCTTCCAGAGATTAACTCTTGCCTTTATTAAGCACAGCTGGAAGTTTAGTTCAGTTAAAAATCAAGCTGAAATTGAGTTGTGATCTTGAGATTGTAATGCATTTCAACCAATCTGCTCAAGTGCCCACAGACTGTAAATCTGGAGACCAAGCTTATTTATAATGTCGTCAATCACTCTCACTCTCATCTTGCTCCTCTTCATAGGAAGACCAAGCATTTATTCCCAAAATAGCCAAATCCTCAGTTTTAGATAAAAGCTGCAACCGCTGCAAGACGAGAAAAAAGAGATGACATATTGTCTCAAAAACACACAAAAGCATTTTAAAAAGGAATTAAATAATTCATAAATAATTAATGCTTTTTATCCACTATAACACTGATTCTCAGCAATTTTGCTTCAGGTCCCAGATTTATGTCATTTAGTCATAGCACAGTACCAAAATTATGTATGATACTAAATGTAAACCTTAATACTGCGAGTTTAGATGCACAGACATTGACATCAGCAACAAAATATATCTTCTCCGTTTTAAACAATGATAGGCTTATCTTGTGTTTAATGACCCATTTATATATATATATATATATATATATATATATATATAAAAGTAAGAAATATTGTATTTACTTCTAATTCTCTATTGTTAACATGGAATAGAGCCCGAAATGGACACTGCGGCTATTCTGTGGAAGTTTACACACATTCTGATAAATGATATAGGTTTCATGCACCTTGAACAAGTAGGTCTAGCAAAGAAAGTGTGCCTTCATGACTAGCAGTCAAAGAATGACATCTAACGGTGGAGAATTTAATTACACGCTGCCCTTACTGTCGTGAAATCACGCATGCCTCCATCTGCCCACAGTTGAAAGGTCGATTTCAAGATGGCAGAGCCATTGATTTGCAACAACACGCAAAGCAGGTAGAAAAACGTGGGGTTTTACTATTAAACGTGTTGATATGAACTGTATGTACTGTAAAACAGACTATTATACTATAACCATGCAGTAGGTTCAATAGAGTTTCTGTCGTACAGGGTGAGTTCAGTGCTAAACAGAGATGTCAAGCAGTTCGGAAAGAAGTTCATGTTTGATTGTAATGAGGAGACGTGCTGGAATTCTGACCAGGTGAGTTAATTTGGCCGAGCTGGTGCTACGTTTCATCCTCGTGACCCATTTTACCAACTTATTTTAAAAAAATAAATAAAACAGGGTGAATCCCAGTGGGTTGTCCTGGAGTTCCCACAGCCTGTGAGAGTGTCCGAGCTCAGGCTGCAGTTCCAAGGAGGGTTTTCAGGGAAAACTTGCAAATTACAAGGTCAGTCGAATAATATTAGCTTTTACGGTAAAACATTAAAAGATAGACTTACCATAAGCTCAGAAGTTGTTAAGGAGTGGTGTATGCGAATGTAGTTTGAATTATTTACTGTCGTTTCGAAGTTTTGTCGAAAACAGTTAAAGCAGTGATTGTGCTTTACGTAAACGCTAGTTGCTGTTGCCATGGAAACCCGTAATCGCGGCAAACTAGCTGGCGTTTCCCGCCCGCTCCCATGATGCATTGAGAATATTTAATAATTTATTTTATATATTTAGTTTTTATAAATCTGAATCTTAATACATTTTCCTGGCCTTATGAACAGTTATTGAAAATCTGATTTAGTTTGACACATATTACTTCGACTCTTTCTGCAGTTTACAGTTAAGCCAGTATGTGGCGCCAAATGAAGGGCTTTTTAGTGAGCCATTTGAGCATTATAATATAATATAACGGATTAGTTCAAAACGCAGATTCATTCACGTACAAAGCAAGTGACTGCATTAATGTGGGAGTCATTGAATCATTCAATGGCTGATTCTTACGCTTTATTCACCACTGACATATCAGTGAGATAAACTGCAACCCCAGGGCTTATATCTACCACTAACAATTTTCATAAAAAAGAGAGAAAAATAAACAATAATCATTTGACATGTTTGTTTTCTACAGGCTCTGCCAAAGAAGAGGATCTCAAACATATTGTAGACTTCTATCCAGAGGACAACAACTGTCTACAAATATCCTTCCAGATGGTGCAATATTAATCTTCATTTTCAATAACCTTTTGTTATTTTTGCATTTGCTTAGATAAATGCACGTTTCACCATATTTTCTCTTCTCAGTCAGTCGATTCTTCTAGTACAGTAACCTTCTACAACTTTTGTTTTCTCTCAGTTCCTGGCCAATGGCCAAATTGCCCTTGTCTTCAATTTATCCCAAGCTTATCAAATCCTTGATTCTTCACCCACAGTTTTCCCATTCAAGATGCCCCTTCGGTTCAGAGGCTAAAAATAGTATTTGAAAACAGCGCTGACTTTTTTGGAAGAGTAATTGTTTACACACTGGAAATCCTGGGGGAAAAGTTTTTGTAATGTTTTGAGAAAAGGACAAAGAGGAAGTATGAAGAGGCGGGAATGCCAACCTGGATGTGAAATTTATTTCCACCTACTCACAGGAAAAACATCAACTGGTGTTACTTTTGACCTCGTTTCCTTTGTTTCTACATAGACTGTATTCACATCAACACACATGGATCACACATTTGTAAAAAAATGTTTTTTAATTAAAAATGATACAAAACACATCTCCGTTGTCAAAATAAAGCTATAATATATGCAGGATTATAGTATAATGTCATGTAAGAGCAGTCCTCTTTCTCATGTGTTTTCAGGCACTGAAACTGGTTCCCGAAAGAGCTTCAAAATGTGATCTTCAAGCAGTTTTTGCACTGCAGACAAGTTGGAAGACTTAGTTATTCATTAATACAATTAAAACGTAGTATTTATTATAATAATATTCTGCAGTGTAAGAGATGACTTGCCTTTTTTGTGGCCCAATGCAACGGCGAGAGCAACAGGACTGTAGCCAGAGTCTGCCTCAAACGTGATATCTGCACCACATTCTAAACACAGACTTGCTTTAGTTCATCATAACAACTGATTAACTGCGTGAATATTTTGAAGACTTACTTAAGAGAGCTTCAACGCATTTTGTGTGATTCCCACGAACTGCGTACAGAAGAGGGGTCCCACCATTCTGTCAAAGTAAACGTTTTTAGATCTGGAAAATGTCCCTGCGGTATTGAATGGTTGTGTATGATGTATTTGTAAGGTTGTATGAATAGTTTCCCAATCTGCACATACCCAGTCATAGGAATCGATATCTACACCATGTTGTAGGAGAATATTAACAATATCAGCAAACCCTCCTGCGCTGGCCAAAGACAAGGCACTTTCTCGTTCTCTAGCGAGTGTTTTTGGATCTGCTCCCTAATATAATATATCATAAAGTAATAAAAAAGTATATATAGTCCAGACTTAGTGGCTGTAAAAATGTGTATTTCTCACCTTCTGAAGGAGGAACTCCACCATCATTATCTCTCCAAAAGCAGCAGCCCACATTAGTGGTGTGAAACCTCGCTCATCTTGACTGTTAAGTAGAGAACCGTCTGCAAGATTACCCAAATAAATACATATTTATTCATTTGGTCATTTATTAATGTATGAGCTGGATTCATTTGTTTATTTATTTCAGCAAGTATTGTGTATTTTATTGATACCTTTGGATAAATGTAATTCCAGTTGTGAAAGCTCTCCATGGGCTGCCAGCTGATGAATTGAGAGGTCTACAAGACATAATTAAATGCCATTAATTACATTAAATATGACTATTAAATGTCAGCATTTGTATGTATAGGAGGTGGAGGCAGACTCACTGTCTAAAGTGGCGGGTCGGACTGTGACTTCATTCCCCCGCTGTTTATTTGTCAGAGTGGTCGAGTGGTTTACAGCATTCTCATCATTTCGGTTTTCCATAATCAGTACACCTTTAAATGTACGCAATATAGAAAGTATAAATAAATAGGAAATAAACAAGATTAGCGCCAATTGTACGTGCAAGTATGTAATAATACGCATAGAAAATTACTAAATACGACTTACCTTCGAGTGTTTACATGATCTTAAACTTTACAGGTTGGTGTGATCGTATATGCTGCTTTTGTTTCCTGATTCGGTTGCAAAAGTGAAACTGAAATGCAAGTGCATTGAACACGCGCGCATTCAAAGTCTATTAAATGATATCGTATGAAAATGTTCTTTTCTCATAATAAAATCGTACTTTTGGAAGCAGAATTAATCGCATCTTCTTCTTTTTTAACAATTAGTGTTAGAACACTAGTTTGAAGTGGGCTTCGTGAACGAGTCGGGGGATTTGAACGAATCTTTTAGGAATCGTTTCAGTTCACTGACTCCTTGAGGCTCGTGACTGTTTTACTACCTTCGAAGACGGGAAATTGTATTTTATTGGTTTAATCTACTTATCAATACGTTCTCCTTCATTACTTATAATTAGATGTTTTGAGTATTCTGTCCGTATTTCTGTCTGCCTGCATTTAATTATGAATGTCCATTGTATTTTTCAATGTTTATTTTTAAACGTTTCGGTGCTTTCCTTTTATTATATAAAAAGTTGTTTACCATTTTTTAATAGTCATGAACGGTTCGGCTTCGTTCAGTGACTCGCTCGCTGTCACCTACCTGCAGAAAAAGCCACTAAACGATTCAGTGAATCCTAAATGGTAAGCCGATTCAAATGAATCGATTCACTTAGATGAATCAAAATCTCCAGAACTAGTGGCTAGGAACTAGATATTGGCCTGATGTTACTCCGGATGATCTTTTGGGAACACACTTGTAGGGAAACAGCAGCGTCTGCATAATACAGAAGGACATTTATATCATTTGTTACTATTTAATAAAAATGGAGGATCAAGAAATGCAGTTGAAAGTAAAAAGAGGTATGCCATGGATAGATGCAGAGTTTCAATGTCTACTGATTCATGTTTTATAATCGACGACGTTTCAGTATTCTGAGATTACACATAACTTGATATGAACCTGCTGAAGGGATACTGATTATATGTTTTGTTTATTTCTGCTACAGTGACTGATAAATTCACCGAGAGTATGTATGTTTTGGCCAATGAACCGTCGATTGCGCTTTATAGGTTACAAGAGCACGTGAGGAGATCCCTACCAGAGCTCGTGCAACACAAGGTACCTGATTTTATGTGCTTGATGTGTTGCAAAGCCTATATTACACTGATACAGACAGCCTAAACACTGTAATTTGGTTATTTTTGACCTGCCATATTAGAATCTCACAGGTTTCACTTCAGAATCTCACTTTACATTATAAATTATAAGAGTCGATTATTAAAAAAAATACTATTTTTAGCTGGAAAACAATGTCATGTCGTGTAATATATTACGATTTATTGTTTCCTGTTACAAGCAACTGTTAAAACAATAATCTTTTCAAAGTCGTATGCACTTGTTAACATAACCTTTTTAATATTTGTGAATTTAACCTTTTTGGTATTTGTTATTTTCTCTTCTATATTTTGTCACGTTTTATTGTTGTTATTTATTGTTTTCTATCATGCTTTTAATACATTTGTACTGCTTCGGGTATGATAAAGCCCATTATAAATAATTTATTATTATTCAAGCTGACTTAAGTGTTGTACTGATTTATTGTGGACATGTAGGTGTTGTGCATGTATTTTGTTTTAGTTTAACTAATTGTCTTTGTACTTTTGTAGCACTTTGTGTATGGGAAACCAGCATGATAAATCCAATGTAGTATGATGTTGTTTTATTATCAAGTGTTAAAATTATAAATTCATAGACAAAATATGCAGATCTTATGTATGTATTTTCTTTGATGTTTGTATTTCTGTGCAAAATCTATATTTACTGTTATTATATTAGAAAAATAACTGAAGTGCTGGGATGAATTGTAATTTGTAGACAGACATGCAGAGTTGGGAGGAACAAAGTCAAGGAGCGATCTACACTGTTGAATATGCATGCAGGTAAGATATACATTACACAAATTGATTATTTCTGTTATGTAGTACTTTATTTAATGTTCTTCATGTCTGTTTTTTGTGTGCGTGTCTTTGTTTTTCAGTGCGGTTAAAAGCATGACAAATAGTAGTCTCTATTTCAAGAACATCGACGGTCTGCTCCGGCAAGCCATTTCACTGAAGGAACAGATGAGCAGCTCGCAGGGACGAAGGTTGTAGCTACTGTCCGTTTGAATGCAATTACATGCTTTTACGTTACTGTTTTATTTCTTTTTGGTTTTATATATCACCTCACTGTTAAATATAAATGTGGCATTGGCTTCCTGTAATTTTTCTTTGCTTGTTTGCTTCACTTTTAATTTGCTCGCTTTTTCTGTTTTTAAATGTGCATGTCGCTTCAGTGATGTGAAACCTGCAATTAATCCAAACGATACACCCACACACACTTGACTCGCGGAAGTCTTTCTCCAAGGTTAGTTTTACTTCATTTTTTGCTTTCTTTCTGCAGTGTTTAGTGGTAATCTGACAGCTTATGTGCAAAGTTGAATGTAAAAAAATGTATTAGCATTTCAGTATTATTATGACAGAAATTTTAACTATCGATTCAGATCAGCTTCTCCCATAAGTTATCCAGTTATGCTTTTCTTAACTTGTATTGTTCTGTTCCAAAAGCTTTTTTTAATGAAAAATCTACACACATTCTCAAGTATTTCAGTAGTAATTTCACATTATTATTTCACGTTTGAACAATTAGAGTGATCTAACACCTGCAAGCTGATATTAGGTGTACATTTTTACACATTTCGCTTTAAGCGTCACATAAATAATTTAAGCTGCAGTAATTTGATGAAAAAGCAGCACTATTATATGAAATATTATCAAGGTACTATTTTCTATTGTATAAATATTCCTGTAATGCAATGCTGAATTTTCATTACATCACATCATTAATCCTTCAGAAAACAATTATTTAAACGCATTAATATTTCACAATATTAATGTTTTTACCATGTAAATATTTTAGCACATAAATGCAGAGCATAAGAGACTTATTTAAAAAAAAAAAATAAAAAAAAATCGAAATCATTTCAAACTTTTTGCCACAACTGTCTATGAGTATATATTAAATGAGGCCTGTTATATAAAGCCACATCGTGTATTGTATAATGCCAACCTTAAAGAGTTAGTTCACCCAAATGTAAAAATTCTGTAATTAATTACTAGACCTTTTGTTCATCTTCAGAACACAAATGAAGATATTTTTGATTAAATCCGAGACCCTCCATAGACCACCATGTTCAAGCTAAAATAGTTCGTGTGACATCAGTGGTTCAGTGTAATTTCCGACGTTTTATGCACAAAGAAAACTATTCTGTAACACATCGATGGTCTACTTACTTAATAGACATTCTACTAACAGTAAGTAAGTTTGCAACTACATGTCAACTAGCAGTCATTAGAGTATTAGCAGACGATATCTTCTAACACAGGGTTCATCAAACTTGGTCCTAGTAAGTATACCTAGTAAGATCTTGTTTAGCTGCTTCAGGTGTGTTTGAGAAATGCATTGGAACTAAACTTCCTCCGCGACAGAACTTGATGACCCCTGTTCTAAAACTTTATTTTGATGGGTCCATGGGATACTATCAGAAACTATGCAAGTACGTGCCAACTTGTTCTAACCCTAACCCTAAGGCTACTCTGAGAGTTAGTTGACATGTAGCTACAAAGTTACTTATAGTTACGTTTAGCATGCTCGCAATGTCATAGGCGGTGCTGATTGCGTTCTGGGGCCGGTTGCATAAACTCAGCCTCCGTGTCTTAAGAGCTAGTCTGACCAACTAGCGGTGAGCTAAGAGTAATCGGTTTTATTTTTTGGATTCAACTTAGACTAATCTACGTTTTTATGTAACTGAATTTAAAAAAAGCTATAACTGGTCTTGAAGAAAAATTTAGCTGGCTAACTTTTAAGACTAGTCTTAACCTTTTATGCAACCAGCCCCTGGGCTGTTCTCCAAAATGGTGGAGGATGGTCACTCAAGGACAAGAATTGTGTTCAGAAGATAAACGAAGGTCCTACAGGTTAGCAACGACATGCAAGTGAATAATTAATGACCAAATTAACATTTCTGGGCAACACTGAACTGGATGTGATAGCATTCATACTAAAGTCGAGTCCTTGGTTGGGGCTTTTCTAGCAAGTACAGCTCTCATCTCGCTGTTGACCCCGTTCCAGGGTTTGGCCTGTGCTTGAAACAGGCCGGATTCTGTGGAAAGTGTCCTGTGCGTCCGTCCGCTCCCGCCGCTGTAGCCGTCCGTATCGCTGCGAGGGCCGTTAGATGCAGAGTAGTGTGATTTAGGATCGATGTGAGCGGGGTTGATGAAATAGCTGTGCAGGTTGGCTAAGCTGTGCTGCCTCAGTGGCTTTTCCGTCATGCTTAGGTTCGACGTACGGATTCCAGGGTTGCTGTGGTACATGGTGTGGGCATGTTCATCGCGGAAGTGTTTGGCTGTGTGCGCGGCCCGTATTAGGGAGTGAATAACGATGAGTAACAGGACGAGGACACCGGAGGAAAGCACGCACACGCTAGCTATGCCCGTCTCAACTTCGAACACCAATAACATGTAAATAGACATGGCTGTGAGGGGAAGAAATGAAATATTTATGTCAAATCACTCCATGCTGTGTCATCCGCATGATGAATATAAATTAATGCATTGTTGTTTTCCACAGGAAAAGGGCTTTGGAACCTGGCATGCTAAAAGATGCAGGAGAAAAGCACAGCTCTGGGATATAAACGGATGAAGAGCTGGATAAAACCGTATACTATGTTTGCTTGGTGCCGCCACGTCATATTAATGATGATTGCTACTCTAAAATGTGGAAGCCTATTTTCACATTAAAAAATATGGAAGCCTATTTTCACATTAAAGTTTCAAAATAAAATTAAACTAAGAAATAAACATATTGTGAGATATGAAGTCACAATTTGGTAAATATATATTGCAGCTCCAAGATTTAATGTCACATTATGCAATATAAAGTCACAGTTTGCAATGTTAACTAGCTAAAGCAAGTTGCACAAAAAAAACATTGCATTTGCAAGATTTAATGTAGCATTGTTACATAAAAAAATGAAATGCACAATTATGAAATTTAATGTGTGAGTTGGAGAAAAAATGTTTCAACTCTAAATATTCTAAAAAATTCTAAATATTGCAATTGCAAGGAAAATATTGTCATTGCGAGATTTAATGTTGCATTGCAAAATAAATGAAAATGTTCAGCTATAAATTCCAAATTGTTAGATCTGAATTGCAAGATAATAATTCGTGATTGCCATTTTTTTCTTCAGAAATGGGCTTCCTTAACTAAAACAAAGTAAATATTTTGTCATGTAAAGATGAACATGACATTTATAAGCTGCTTTAGGTTTCTTATTTGTTCACATTTTGCACATTAATTCTTCACTTGTTGTTATAAGGTCAATGTAACTTTTCTGTAAATGTGTATAAACTGAACTTAATGATTAAAGTTTTTTATTCTAATTCATGACGAGACTTCCATGTGGTTTTTGTGTAGCACTTACCAGCTAAGTAAACTGAAACTCCAAGGCAAAACAGTCCAATAGTCACATGCCGGACAACCCTGCTGTCCAATAGAAACCAGTCGGCCCTATATATAGGGATATAAGCACAACCTGAGATCATTTCTTGCTGTATAGAGGAGTAGCCTACAGCAGGGCTTCGATTTGCAAAGCAAACAGACATAATCTTTGAGTAATAAGTGATTTTAAAGTGTTAAAACCTGGGTAATCTCTACAAATATTGTTCTGGAGGTCAAAATCAAATTAAAAAGTCCATTAATAAAACGTGAATTACTAGCTAACTCTTTTTCTCATTTTTTTCTCTCTTTAAATGTCATTCAAGGTTATCTTTAGTTGATGAATCATTCTCTATTAAGGGTTTTACAACTGTTCAAATCTTGTTGGGGGGTGGTTTGCTTTGAAAAGTGTCCTTGTATTATGATTCTTTCGAATTTGGTTTGAGATTCTGTATCTAATTCTACAATAAGGTGTCTACATAAGCGTTACCTTCGTGTATCTGGGTCTCCTCGGCATATCTCAGTAGCCAAATAGCTGTGAAGCAAACACACAACAACTGAGCTCAAGTTGAGTGTCAGAGACAAGGCTGAAAGGACCGTGGAAACGGGCATCAACACAGCTGTGATCTCACTCGACCCGAAAGTGGACGAGTCCTTTATAACAGCCTGTTGCGTTTGGAGCTGGAAGATCAAAATGACGGACAAGACGGACATTATCGCGGACGAAGTCCCTAAAAACGCGAGGAGCACGAGAGAACGCTGACTGTAGGAATGCGTCATGTCCGACCGTGAAGAAATGCCCGATTTACTATGTAAACAAACCGCCAACTCCGCGAAAGCCCATCAGAAATGTTGTACTTGATGTCTTCTGTTTGCGGGTTTCTCGACAAGGAAAACAAACGATGCTCGAGAGGCTGCTGTGGAATGCGCGTGCTCTCGTGCCGCTGGTGTTCAGTCAGAGCATGTGATCCACTCTAAATCCCCAGATTAAAAACTTTTGCATGCAACAATGGAGTTTTTATTTGGATTTATTCGCCCAAGCAATGCAGCTAGCAGCTCCCTCGTCCTTTGCTTAATTGGCTTCTCTCCAGAAGAATGTACTTGTTTGTTGTTCAGTGCGTGCAACAGGTGTAGAACACTAATTATAGAGATAGAGATAAGAAAGATGTAAAATTATTTAATTAGTCTTCTTATTTTACGTTTTTAACTCAACGCTTGATGTGGAAAGCATCTAATGTGTACAAACATCGACACATATGTCTGTAAGAGGTCAGTTTTACGCATATTCTCAATCATAAACATCCTAAAAAACTGCTTTTATACGTTTATGAAACATCTGGTGGTGATAGGAAACGTCCTGTAGATGTATTGCAGATGAGCAAGCACTCAAAATAAATATATTTTGATATCGCGAATAATAGGGGCGTACGGTGGCAATAATCTAATAAGTGCTTGCAAAAGTTTCAAACATTGTCTAGAATATTAAAAACTAGAAAAAAGAAGAGATGTAAGAATATAAGTTAATACAGTAGTATTCTTTACAGTGCTGTCAAACGATTAATAGCGAAATAAGATTTTGTCTGCATAGTATATGTGTGTGATATTTTTATATAAATACACACACATACAATAGCCTAGGCTATATATTTTGAAAATATATTCACGTATTTATATTTTGTATAAATATAATTGATATTATAAATAAATAGATTTCATATAAAAAATAGCATATTTTTATTAAATATATACATTGTATTTGCACAATATGCATAATAAATATACACAGCACATATATTATGTAAACCAAAATTTTTTTTTAATGTGATTAATTGCGCTAAATAATTTGACATCACTTATTATTTATTATTAGTGTGTTATTCACCTTATCTGCAACGCAGAATATATTTTCTTTGAATATGCGAGCTTGCTAGATGGCTAAAAACGCTTTTGTTTTGGTGGGTTTGAGTGAAATGGGCCTACACTTGCATGCTTAGATCATTAAAACAGTTCATATTTATAGTGTCATTCCCAAAAATATGTATAGGCTTTTAAAACTTTTGCACAATTGAACTACACAACAAGAAAAGATTTATAGACCTGAGCAGGGTTTGAGAGCACTAAGGTAAGAGTCCCTGCGACCGCATTGCCTCTTTTGTGTTTTTTCAAAGCGGTGCAAATAGAGGCAGTTTGCAGCCTTTTAAAACTGATAAAGCTTTGCTCCGTTGCCATAGAGACAAGCACTGCACTCCGGAGAACTCAGTTAAGGCAATGGAAAGCTTTTTTGAAAAATAGCCCACATCCAATAACATGTTCTGGTTTCCAAGAACTAGTGCTCGATTATAAATTACTCTAAAATATATGACATTTGATACAAGCCTCCTGATGAAAAAGGGAAAAACTATCATCTTTGCTCTTTTTTGTATATGTTTCAGGTGCAGAAGCAGTGCTGAAGATATAAAGAGCATCAAGCCTATGGTAGGCCTTCATCAGGAACATTGTTTAATGAATTTTATAAGCATTTATTTAAGCGTATGTATATATAAAGGTGAAATGTTGCTTGTTACCTGTTAACCCTGAACTCGCAGGTGGGGGGGTTTTTCTCAGAATGGGCTGATGGGAACTAAAGATCTGCCGCTGTGCTGAACGCGATAAGCCAGACACTAAAAAAACATCGCCTGAAGAATCGCCTGAACATGAACGCTGACCAGAGAGGCTATTTCTGAATCCGAGAGACTCACCACATGTACAAAAACTTCAGGCCGCTGATGTTGTCAAAAGCAGAAGTGAGAAGTTTCAGGGAAAAAAAAAAAAAAGTTGACACTTGACACTTTCCAGACTTTATTCTATATGAGACGTGGTTATGAAGGGTTTTAATTATATTTACTGCTATAAATGTATAAATTTATTATAAACTTGACTTTACAAAAAGGTTCCAGTTAACTTAAGGTTTTACACCCTTAAAAAGAAAGGTTCTAAAATGGATCAACCATTCTGAATGTTCTCAAAATAACAATATAAGACGTTTGTAATAATCTAAAGAATCAGTTTTTACTATAGAGAAACTTTGGTGTAAGGAAAAGGTTTCATGGATTTGAAATGTTCTTAATGGAACCATTAACGCCAAGCAAGAATTTTTAGAACCTTTAGAGTGCAAACTTTAGTACAGCTTTGGATAGAGTTCGGTTATATTTAATTATATTAATTGATAAAATAACAAAAATAGTAATTTAAATTAATTTAATTTAAGTTAATTTAATTTAGTTTAGTTTAGTTTAATTTTTTTTTTTTAAATGTATATTTTTATTTATTTTAAAATATATATATTTTTAATTTATTTAAAATGCTCCAACCCTAAATGAAATCTTTATGTTCTTCATAAATTATACTGAATATTCAGTATGCCTTTTCAGGTGAGACACAGAAAAAAATTGGTCAGTTTGTGTTGTTTTTTTTTTTTGCATAGCTTATATTCTTTCAGACTAGTGAAAAAAACATCCAAAATACTAAAAGTATACTTTTACAAATAAGGATACATGTCAAATTATTGTTTTTCTATCTGTTGACAGTATTTTTAAATTCATGAAGTGATTAAAGAATATAAGAAAACCTTTAATATGTCAACGAAATTTTGAAGTTGGCTTTATACATGCTTATTTGTTTTCTTCTGGAAATGACAAAACTCCTCATATAACTCATTTAAATGCAGCATTTCTGAAAAGTTGTAATGAAAAACATTTGTCTTAATGTACTGTGATGAATCAACTGGAATGATGTCTGTTAGTTAAAATTCCTTTTTTGACCCTTTTCACTGGGTGCCTTAAAATCAATGTTTATATTTGTTCCTTCCAGACTGGAGGGAGCTTCCATCAGGAGGGATGCTGAGGGACGTTCGGGAGCATGACATGAAGTTGCTGTTTCTTGCATCAGATGATATGCAGATTAAACTCTCAAAGGGGAACTAAACACTGTGTTCATGAGTGAGAGATATTGGTAACCTCTTTACAGCATGTGAAGTAGATTTCTCTTGTGCATCTCATTGTCACTGTTTATGGGAAGTAGTGGGGTTCATAAGGGCCTGCTGAGATAAATTACAAAAATGGAAAAATGACCTCTGAATGAATTTCTACGCCCTGTATGAAACTGTGAATATGTTATTGTTTTTATAGTTTTATTTTTATTTGAAACTTTATGCATATATACTTTATTTTATTTTTTAAAAGAATAATAATAAAAAGTATTGTAAAGATTTGGACATAAAATGTGCAGCCTACCTATATGTTGAAAGTTTATATATATATATACAGTATATATATATATAAACTTGAATATATATATATATATATATATATATATATATATAACTTGAATAAATATATATATATAAATAATTTGTTCATCATTTTCCCCTTAAAATTAAATAAAAAAAATTAAATTAATTATCTGTATATACATATACATTTTTTTAGGATACTTTCTGCTTCTCTATATACTTCTTTTTCTTTTTTTTTAATTAACTGAATTATAAAGTATTGTTTAGAAAATTTAGCTTTGGACCCTAAAGGCTAAAACTCCTGCCAGCATTCAACAGTTATGTTTTTGCATTTCATTAATAAAATCAAAAACATTTTATGTATATATATATATATATATATATAATTTTGTTTAATTATATAGGCTATATATATGTATATAGGCCTATATATATATATAGCCTATTGTATTATTTTGTTATGTATATTCATTCATTAAATTTTAACTCGGGTCAGTTTATTAATTATAATTATTATTTATCAATTATTAATGCGTTATTAATTTTAATAGGTGAATAAACTGGTTTAATAGCGTCATCACGTTTTTTACAGTGTTTAATGTACTTAACGTAAAAATATGACAATATTCTTAATCTTTCTTTTTTCGCTGTTCCCTTTAACTGCATCATTCGCCTAAACTATAAGCCTTGTACGCTAAATTTTAAAGTGTGGCCTATTTAAAGTATCTGAGGAGATTTTTATTAAATGAATGACAGATAATAAAAGTAATAGCGTTTTTTCGCAGCCAATAAAGCTCTACAGCGACTGCTGCTGACGGTGAGAACAAGCGCAGATGATTGGCGTCACCTTCAGCCAATAGGAACGCCTCAGGGGCGTGGCGTTTTCTGTGTGACGCAGCTGCTGTGGGAAGAGCTGGAGATGATTGGCGTCGATTTCAGCCAATGAGAAGGCTTCAGAGGCGTGGTTTCTCTGAGTGATGCTGCTACAGTATGAACAGCTGGAGATGCGCTGTTGTCAAAAGAAGCTCGACGATCATCAGGTGATGTGAACTCAAGCAACTCCTCCATTCAGCTGATTCATCTTCTTTTGCAGACTGCTGACACGCTTCTTAACGACTCAGCCGACTGCTTAATAGTCCAAACCAGGTAAGTTCTGTTTATTTATTAGTATAAAACTGTTTCCACCCAGATGTATAGTTAAATTAAATTACATGATCAGTATAGGCGTAACATAAGTAGGCTAAATGCATATCCAAATCAAATGCGATGTGACCACTAGATGGTTAATTTAGGCTGCTAATTTAAAGGTATTGGGTTTATATATATATATATATATATATACACTATATATATATATATATATATATATATAGTATTTTGTATAAATAGGACATAGCATTACTCTCTCTCTCTCTCTCTATATATATATACGTATGTGCGTGTGTGTTTTAAATTAATGTCACTCTATATACATATTACTACATAATCATTTCAATAATGTAATGTAATAATCATAGTAATGCCATTATGAATTATTAATTCACAATTTATAAATATATTGCAATTAATACTATTTATACATAATAATAAAAATGAATAAAATATAAAAATATTATGAAAAATATTCTAAATATAAAAATATCACATCAAAACAAAATATAAACCCATTGCAAAACATTACAATAGTTTGATAAATATGCATATACAATTAAAGATTTAAAGCATAGAGAATTAGGCCCTTCGCTCGCTCACTAGTTCTAATCAAGCCAAAATCAAAGTGTTACCTTGAGAACATGAGAAATAAACGTGTGACATTTTATTTACGCTTTTCTCAACAGATTTAGTGCAGATTTACAGTTTCCAAAACTGCGAATATAGCGTTCTAAATGTACATTTTGGCAATATATGCACTCCCAGCTTTGCTTTGCCACTTAATCAGTTAACAAAGGTCAACCAAAGGGGGACAAATCCACCACAAACACATTTCTGCAACCTAACAGACGTTCTTACACCAGGATGTAAATTCATTCCCCAGGGACCATGTTGCATTTTGCAAAATACAGAAACCATGCATCCAGTTCGTGTATTGACATTTACCTACCTGATGTGCAATTACTGCACCATAAACAAATGATATTATTGTGCCATAATCATTTAGAAAGCATGCATATGTGGCCTTTCTTTTGCTTCTTGTGCATCTAAGACCGTATGCTCTTGTCATTTGGTATGCAAATACAAATCTTACTTGCTATTTTTGGCGCACACAGGTTTCTCATCCCACCGATACACGCACACACCAACCATTAGCTTCAGCCACCAACAGCTGAACTGTCTGTGCTCTACAGGTGCCAGTTGCATATGGTTTTGAAACAGTTTGGACGGCCATTAGCAAATTATTATTTGCTCTAGCGTTCTAAAGCTCATTTATTTTCATTCCCCTGCCCAAACAGCTTCGACTAGTCTCGACAAAGGTGTTTGTTGTTGGAGCTCTGATAGTTTTGGCCCCGTGAGAGACCCAGCAATTAGTCCCCTCTGGCCCAAGAGCGAGTGCTGCTCTGCGGGAGCCCGTCAGCATACCATTGCCACTGTTTGTGTGTATTCTTTTCCACTGTCTGGCCTCAGGGAGAATCTGACAGGAAGCTAAACGTACACCGAGGGCAGACAGGATCCAGAGGTGCAATAGTTGCATTATTACGTACTGCATCTTTCATTTTTTAACACTTAATCACTATTTAATTGCATGCAAGCTATTTAAATTTGTAAAAAAAACTATTTGCATAGGCCTATATATATATATATATACATGATTTTTAGCAAAGGTCCACCTCTCAAACAAACGCAAGCAGATAAAAAAAAACGTAAAAATTTTATCGAAAGCAATACATTTTATATGTGGTCCAACTGAACTGAACTTTTGTTCTGTATGTATTAGCTAATATAAATGTTGAACAGCGTAGTTTTTGAACGTTTTATAACTATTTAATTGTGTCCAAGCTATTTAAATTTGTAAAATAAAATATTTTTCCTGTTTCTGTAAATAATTACATTTTTTTGGTGCAAATGTAGTATTACTTAAACTTAAAATACACACTTACACAAATATATATATATATATATATATATAAGCGTAATTATTTTAAGTTTTGTCAAATTGGTGGTGGGTTCAAATTATTTTTTTATAATTTAATTCACGGACAATATATGATTTTTAGAAAAGGTCCACCTCTAAAATTAACCGTCATTGTGGCATTTGTTTTTCTTTATCTGTGGAAAAGACCTTTTGCTCGCTTCACAGTTCTAATCAACTGTGTTACAAATGAGATCATACAAATTTGCCAGAAATAAATATTCGTTATGAAATGCTCAATGTACTGGGCATGTTGTTTCTGTCTGTGGTTGTGTCTGCTATTACATCACGAATCAGCTTGTTGATTTGTCTCCCAAAAAACCAACTTGTAGCTCAGAACAAAAAAAAACATTGTAACGATGCTTATAGTTGCATTGGTTTGCGAGCAAAAGCTTTCGCAAATTTGAGGAACTTTAAACTTAGCCCAACACGTTGTTTAGTGATAGCGATCTTGTCACAAATGCTTCTCACTTCCTCGCATTACATTTATATCTCATGAACAACTGCCCAACAGTGATGCAGGCCACCTGTCAAAGCCTTTTAGGTGTGTGTGTGTATGGAGAATATCATACTGGTATTCTCTTTATATGGTTATAATGGCAGAAAACAAGGATTCCTCCGCTTGTCCGTCTGTGTGCCAAGGGGTGGGTGGGTGTGAGGGCAACGGGCACTCGTGGATCGTGGGAACAGCATCACTCTCTCCGTAAACCACTGGCTTTGAGATGTTAAAAATAGATGAGGTTACACATGCCTAATATGAGAGAGAAAAGCATAGCTGAAGTCCCGGGGCTTTTAGATTAGCGGTTAGCCACTATGCTAACAGCAGCAGTAGGTCTGAATGATATTTCCCAGTGGGAATGCTAGCTAATACTTCAGCTAAATCTAAATTATGATTGTATTTGACTGATTTATAGGCCTAAGATGGAATGTAGCATACAGATTAGTCTTGATTTTTTGCCTTTTTTGAAGTGAATTAATTGTACGTATGACTTCATCCTAAATGTTAAATGTCTATTGGATAAAGCCGTCAGCAGAATTAATCATGTAACTATAATGTATTATCAGCATCGAATCAGTGTCGTTTTGTTTAGAAACATATTTTCTACTTAAAGTTTTTTGCTTTTTGTGTCAGCTACTAGAATCTTAGTGTTGTCAAATGCAGTTGAAAAAAACAACATGTGTTGGTTAGGTATGTTTTGAAGCTGATATGCTGGTCCTTTGCTGGTTTAAACTAGTCCTTTGTTGGTGTAACCTGGTTCAGCATAAACCAGCAAAGGGCCAGCTTAAACCAGCATCCCAGCTTCAAAACCTACCTAACCAACACATGCTGTTTTTTTCAACAGGGATACAATGCTAGTGACCAAAATCTTAGCTACTAGCATTTTAGCTTTACAAATAGTCATTCTAGTGTGACTTCACTATCAAATGTGAGCGAAAATAGCAAAGCTGATTGGCTGAGTGGAGAGTTTTAATCTTATTTGAAGCCAAAATAAAGTGTTAGCTTTAGCCATTAGCATTCCACTAGATCTGTAAAATACATCACTCATATTCTCCACATGGTTAAAACCTTTCAGTTTCCAATGACTGATGTCCCTCAACCAGGAAACTTTATATAACCCCCAACCCCTATATCCAACTGTTGGTGTCCATTTGGCTCATGGGAGAACAGGGGGTGGAAAGGAACAGGAAGAGTGTGGTTGTAACGCTAATGCTAACTTTACTCTACCTTTAAATGGAGATGGCATATTTTTAACCCGTGCCCTGTGGAAATGCTCATGTTTTTGTTGGGATAACCCAGACTGCGGGGGTGTTAGCCTGTGTGCCCGGGCTAACTTTACTCCCAGCTGACCCTCTGGAGGGTATAAGTACACAAACGTCTGTAATGCGTGGTTGGGAAGTTGGGCTGTTAGTTGGTATTGGCTGAACACATCACACATGAGCAGTTCCCACTATATTGACAAAAGCAATACCATTGTTACTACAGCAGTATGACTGCAATGTATATTGTAATAAATGAAATGTGTGTCATATTAAATTATATAATAAGTGTTAGTTATTATTTTTAATGTTATGTGATGCTGTAATAAGTGCACACATTGTACTACTAAATTAAATTTTCCTTCTGCTGTTTTAGGTAAAACCCGCTCTGAACACAAAGCATCATGGGGCGGAAGAAAATACAGATCTCTCGGATTCTTGACCAGCGAAATCGACAGGTTTGCACTCATTTATTTCATACTGTTGAAGTGTTGACCGACTTTCTGGTAATACTTTAGAATAGGTAACACTTATTTACTATTAACTATGACTTTTCCCTCAATTAATTGCGAGTTTGATTTTAACAATTAGGATTTGATTGGTGTATTATTATGTACAGAAACGTTTTAATTTTGAACACCAATTCTCACTATTAACTATTATTAACATATTATCAGTTTTTTAGTAAAGCACATATTCTGTGCATTCTATACCCATTACCTAAACTTAACAACTACCCTACTAACTATTAATATTATAGTTTATTGTGTCATATATTGGTTTATTAATAGCGAGAATTTGACCTTAAAATAAAGTGTGATTTAATATATTACATCACGAAAACAGCTTTTTTTTCAGCTGCCCTTGATCAGTTTTTTGCGTAATAAAACCAATTAACATTTTTATGTTATATATTAATCTGACCCCAAAAATGGGGCTCGCTTACTTTTCACTGTTTTGTAACTTTTTGACTTTTTATGAAACGTTTTCACGCTTTCACCGTTCTCAAACGCAAGTCAGTGGCAGACGGTAAACTTTTGCTCTACATCAGAATGTGATATTTTAATCCAGGGCAAAAGACCCTGAGGTGAGAAACACAGGCTTTGCTATGGGGTGAGGAAAACGTATGTCCAAAAAAAGACGCCGAAACGGTACACAGCGTGCAAAGTCAAACCATTATAGCTTTGTGGCATCTATCAGAAGTTTCTGTAACAATAGTCCTGTGGTTTGTTGTTTTCTTCAAGGTGACATTTACCAAGCGCAAATTTGGTCTGATGAAAAAGGCCTACGAGCTGAGCGTGTTGTGCGACTGCGAGATCGCTCTCATCATCTTCAACAGCACTAACCGTCTTTTCCAGTACGCCAGCACCGATATGGACAAAGTGCTGCTGAAGTACACCGAATACAGCGAACCTCACGAGAGCCGCACAAACACTGACATACTGGAGGTACATGCCAAATCTCGCCCCTTCTCAAGTGTGCTCATTATTAGTAGTTTACCAAATCAGATGAGCTACCGCTACGGTTTTACTCTGCTTGATATAATTGTAACATAACCAAACAAAAGTCCCACAATTAGTTCGTAATTGCAAATGAAGCTGGACGTATATTGCCATGAACATCAAATAGACATGCCTTTTTATTTAGAAAACACCTTAATTCTTTATTTTGCATGTTTTCGTTTAATAATTGCAATATTTATGAATTATTCTATTTGTTTGAAATTGGCTTAATCAGTAATAGATGCTTTAAACTGATCAAAAGTGAGAGTAAAGGCATGTAAAAGGTCACAAAGATTTCTATTTCAAAGCAAATGCTGTTGTTTTGAACTTTCTGTTCATCAAAGAATTCAGAAAAAAAACTGAGCATTTTGCACAATAATATTAAACAGCATAACTGTTTTCAACATTGATGATGATGATAATAATAATAAAAGCATCAAATACGCATTTTAGAATCATTTCTGAAGGATCAGATCATTTAAGTAATGAAACTGAAAATTCAGTTTTGAACACAGAAATAAATTACATTTTAAAATATATAAAAAATATTTGAATATATTTGAAAGAAAACACTTATTTCACAACATTGTTTAATATATATATATGTGCATGTGTGTACTGTGTATTTATTATGCCGATTTTGTATTTAGTAGAATTATGTAAACACACAATACACATCTAAAATATCTTTATATTGTAAATATTTTTGTAAATAATATAAATTATATGAATATGCACATATGCATGTAAATGCGTGTAGCCTAAATATTGTCAAAATACATACATGCATGTTTATGTATTTATATATACATACATATACACAGCACACACACACATATAATATGTAAACAATAACTTTTTTTTGCATGCCAATAATTTTTTGCATTAGAAATAGTTTCACTAGCGAACTGAGTATTAAATCATATTGAGTTGCGGTGCTCATATGAGAGATGGCGGTTCAAATTCAATCAATATCATGTCCTTATCCAGTTTTACCTCCAAGTTCTCTCGTTTCTCTTCTCTTTCTCTATGTGTGCTCCAGACTTTAAGAAGAAAAGGCCTGGGCCTGGACAATGCAGAGCTCGATCATGAGGACAGCGTGACGATAGGAACAGAGAAATACCATGACGGCATGGACCTCTCCATCGCTCGCCAGCGCTATTATGTGAGTAGAATCGAAACAAATGTGTGTGTTTATCTGACAGGAACGCCTAAAGTAACATCATAAATCCTCTCACAGGGTCCTTCACTCCTGCCTTCGGAAATGATGGGTGCAAGTACAGAAAATGGCTACAGCAACTCCTCCAATTCAAACCTAGTTTCCCATCGGGCTCCATCCTACAAACCTTTGTGTACCAGACCGGGCTCAACCGTTTCTGTCAGCTCCAACTCCCATCCGGCTCTCATGGGACCGCATGCAGGTGATTAAAAACGGCCAAGACGTTTCCTAATATCTGTTAACACGACAAGACTTATCTCTCACTATTAAAATAAAGGCTATATTTAAAGCTATACTATGTAACGTTTACGTTTTAAACATAGTAGGCAACACCCTTGTGATAGTTACTGTAAGTGAAATATTTTTTCATATTGTTGTCACTACACGTTATTATTAAACATTGTGTTGTGAACCTAGTCCGTACAAAGCAGACGTGATGCTATGCAAACTACGTCGTGATTTATTATGGGTATTGTCGCTTTTATGTTTGCTCGCAAACCCTTTTTAGTTCATTGTTTAGTTGTTGTGGTTTCAAGCTAATTTCACTGCGAATAGCAGTATGGAAGGCAGACACTGTGTGGAATTCGACCGTGTCTACACACACTGTTCGTCTGCATTAATGTGGCAATTTTTTACTTTTCGCTCACATTCTGGCCCTATTAAGGCATCAGTTGTGCTGTATTTCTGTGTAAAGACGCCCGGTTTTTACAGTGTTGAGATGATCTATTTTAAAGTGCCTCCTAAGCACGCACATATTCTGGCCGTGTTCATTTACCCACATATTCATCCCCTTATTGCATCATTGCTTTAATGATATCTATTGTACCAGATACAGTTCATTTAAAGGGATAGTATTTTCTCTACTGTGTCTGAGCACTGAGTTTATGACAGTAACAGTATTTTCTTAGCTTTATAACAAACTTTCCAGTTATGCTCTCACTAGTATTCTGAAGATATTTACAGAGGGATTTGTTACTAAATCATTCCTGGCCTGAGTTATGTGACATTTTAAAGACAAAATATGGCAAAAATCGCTATTTTTAAGGCTACGGATGGGATATTTTGATTTCCTAGGTAATGAAAGCAGATATCCTAAAATCCCTCTGTAATGTTTTTTTCGTTTTGTGTATAAACAAAATGAAAAAATAATTTTGCACCTGGCTTTATCCTATATTCAGATATATGTAAATATATGCACATTTCCGCATATTTAATGAGATATTGCCTCTTTTGCATATTTAAACATAAAATTAAATAAAACTTGCAATACATTTTTTTTCTCCTATTCATGTGAGTAATCAACTGGTAAAGTTTCATGGTCCTATTTGTAAGTTAAAAATTTTCCCCGCTTCACCTGTAGTGTCTCGCCTTAATGTTTTTAGCATTCTATCAAAATAGTGACATGTTTATGGAACACATACTGTTCAAGCTCGGTATTCTATTAGAATTTCCACCCTATTAGTTACACTGTCTATGAAAACCCAACAGGGTGGAAAACTGTTACATTTAGCTCTCTAACCTTCTACAGATGAACATAGCATTTATAACTATATCAGATTTTTTTTTTTTTGTTTGTTTGTTTGTTTGTTTTTTTTTGATCCGACAAACATTCTCCATAATATAGCCTAACAGGGTGGAACTTTAAGAGTGAGACAAGCAGGAGAACATTTTAAAACCTTAAAAGGTAGGAGTGAGAGATGACATTTACCTCCATGTGTACAGTTAAAAAAATAAACAAAATCCCTTCTTTAAAATGATCTCAGTGGAATTGTAGTCTATTCTGGAAGGCGAGGAAGTATATCTTTGTAAAATTGTATTGTAAAAATGATTTATATGTATGAGTAGATGACATTTAGCTTAGTCCATTATACAATTTTTGAAATATTTTGAGGTTCTTATAATTTCATGGTTTATATTTCTAATTTCTGGATGTTTTTTGCACTGAGCATGTGATAAAATTGAACGCATATATCAATTAAAAAGTTAGTAAAAAACAAAATAATATTTTTAATGTCTATTATCACCGTTTGAGTCATAAATTAGAACTAATACATATATATATATATATGTGAAAATTGAAAAAAAATACGGCTTCCTGCGAAATCCAGTAATAACCATCTAATATAATATATTAGATATATATTATATTATGCACTTTACGTTGTACTTGCAATTTCAGTCATTGCGAAAAACAAAAAAAAGGTGTGGTTTTAACTACATAAACTACTGTATATGTGCCGCTTAAACCATATTTCTGTTGCGCTAATTGTTTTGTGGAGACAACCACTAAAACTGTTTACCATACCGTACTTATTATAGCCATTATCAAATGGGGTTAGAGAAAGGCAGTGGGGAACGCTCCCCGAGTGGAGTATTTTAGTACTTGCACACAGGAAGTTCTCATGTGCGAAACAGCCCTCTCAACCACGCACACACACGCACACACACACACGAAACAGTAGCTGAAGACAGAGCTGTGGTTTCTGAGCAGAATGTCACACCTGCTGGACTTTTTGATGCTGTGCCTCTTCATCTCCATATTAGTTTTAGCAGTGCTACATGGGATTGTTCTGCTGAGAGCGGCCTGTGGTCAGAATCCAGCGCTATTGAAGCAAGTGTCACTGCATCGAGTGCAGCTACTAATTGTGAGGGTGGTCACGAAAACTAATAGAAATAGTTTGATGCACAGGCAGACGTCCAGACGTTTGATGTGTGAGGATGTTTTTACAAGTATAGGCAGTTTTATATCCCAGGGCTTGATTATTTAGCATAATAACATAATTTGAACATGTTTTCAAAGCTATTTATTTATTAACTTAATTGCTCACATTTATTTATTCAGAAAAATAAATGAAATTAATAAAGAAAAAGATGACTTTATTTTTAAAACTATATACATATAAAATAATATACATTTTATAATACAATATAATTTTTTTTTACCAAGCTTTCATTTATTTTGTGTACTTTTCAAATGCTATTTATTTATTTATTTATTTATGTACTTACATGCATTTATTTTTTCAGACAAAAACGAAATTCCACAAAAAATATATTTTTAAAAATAGTTATAGTCTAGATGAAAAGTGACAATAAATAATAATTTCCTTTTTTTTGTGAAGATTACTGTCTGTCCGCTGTGACAATATATAACATTTATAACAAGTGTGTTTGAAAACTTAATTAACATTGTTTTGAAATTTTATAAATAAATATTTCATATATAGGCCTATATATATATATATATATATAATTGGTTGATAAAATAATATAACATTTTTAAAAGCTATTATTTATTTATTATTCATTTTTATTTTATTATTACCATTATTATTATTATTATTAATGACTGTCTATCATTTGCACAAAATACTGGCAAGTAAAACAAGGAAATCAAGGAACTTGAGAAGCTTTTTTTCATTTCCGGCCAACCTGTAATAGTGTTAAATTATGGAGTATGTTTAAAAATATGATTTGTGGGTAAAGGACATGAAATACTTTCTTTGAAAGTAGCCTTATCAAAACATTCAGAGCCGTCACATCATGACAAGTTGACATTTATCAGCAAAATGTGTTTCCAGGTGTCTAGCTAGATAGTGAATAAACAGCATCTGAGGAGGAAAACTTCTCCTTTCAGTGAACGACAGAGCGAGAGAAACTGAGAAAATCTTTTCAACCACATCTTGTTTTTCACTTCCCATATGACTGTGAAGGTCTGGGCTACTCGATGTTCTCTCATGGCAACCTGAGCAGGGCGTTGGAGATGAAGACCCCGCCGCCTCTGAACATGGCCAGCGATGGACGGCGCATGGAGGCTCACAGCGGACTGTGTGGGACCCGCAGCAATTTGGCCAATGCTGTGAGAGAGTCCACAAAAGTACTCACTCGGACACTGAACTGACTCTTTTGTCACTAAACAGAACTTATCTTTAGCAGAGAGGAAGAGGCAGCTTTACCTTTATTTCCTGCTAGCGCTTATATTAGTGTTTTATTAATAGATCGTTGACAGTCACTATTAAAATAATAAGAGAGCAGTTACTTATGTACATTCAAGTGTGGTTATTGCTGAAAATATATGATAGAAAGTTTCATAACATTCATTAATCACAATTAAGCTTGACAGCACTGTATTAAAATATAATTAAAATTAAATATTATATTAGCTATATTATAATTAGTTCATAAAAAAATACTGTCTACTTAGGATTTTGAGATTTTTTTTTTAATTTCCAGTAATATTGGGATTTACAATGTAGCTATATATTCTAACTTTGTCATAATTAAATAATTAATAATATTAATATATATAGTAATTAATTATATTATATTATATTTTATTATTAATTTGTTAAATTATCAATTTATTATATTCAGTTTTGTCATATCCCTTGTATATTATATTATAATTCTTTAAAGTACATACTATAAAATAATATCAGTTTATAACATTAATATTTTGCTTATCGATTTTATAAATTGTTGTATTTATGAAAATATATTCTATACATTTTATAAAATGTATAAAAATATAGACAAATATATTTCATATTACATAATGCATTACATAATTAATTTATATTATTATTTTTTGTTATATCAATTTTATAAATAATTATATATTGATTTTTATAAATAATATATTATTATAATTTATATTGATAATTTTGTCATTGTTTATGATTTTTCCCCTTTGTATCCCATCTAGAGAGCACTGTATCAGAGTATGCATGCTGGGGGCCACATGATGACGATGGGGAAGACAGGCTTACTGGGACATAGTCTGGGAAACTACGGGGCCTCAGGTGGGGGCCCGGTCCTTATTCAGAGCACTTTCTCCAAAAATGATAATTCAGGAAAAAAAAAAATCATGTAACATTGTGCTATTGATATATTTTCTGCTTAAATAGGAAGCCCTAACAGTCTGTTTGTGTTTTAGAATACAGCCACCCCAGTTACTCTGTGGGATTTCAGCGCAACTCTATGAACACCTGGCAACCTTTGTCTCATCAGGACTCCCACCAGTCCATGATCAGCCCTGGGTGAGAAACCTCTATAGATTATATAATACATCAGCATATGAAAATAGACTATTTATTATATTATTTCTGCCACTCAAATGTATGTTCATGTTACTGTCCACAGGATGGCATCAGGAGGAAACTGTTCGTACCCGTCCCAGTGTTCCTCCCCCTCCTCGCCGCCACACCCCTCCCTCAACCTAAGCATCAAATCAGAGCGCACCTCTCCCGAGCACATGCTCTCAGCCACGCCCCCCAGCCATCACATACTGCAGCACTCACCGATGGAACAGCCCAAAGACACCGGCTGCCCTCTGTCAGAGCAATACTCAGCTATGGAGAGGGAGGAGAAGAGTTACTCTGACCAGCATGGCTCAAACAGAGAACCCGGAGAGGGGAAGAACCAGCAGCCTCTGAAGCACCCTGATGGCAGTAATGGATGGATTAGATAATGCCACAACCTTTTATTTTAATGTCTTAAAGGAACAGTTCACCCAGAAATTTTAATTTGCTGAAAATATACTCACCCTCAGACTATGTACGATGCAGATGAGTGTGTTTCTTGATCAGAACAGATTTGGAGAAATTTAGTATTACATCACTCGCTCATTAATGGAACCATTGCAGTGAATGGGTGCCGTCAGAACGAGAGTCCAAACAGCTGATAAAAAAAATTCACAAGTAGTCCACACGACTCTAGTTTATCAAATAACATCTTGCGAAGTGAAAAATAAATCATATTTTAAAACACTACTTCTGGTAGTAACGCTTCCTCCAGTGGAAAAAGTCAGTAACACTTTAGAATCGGTAATTTTAGAATCAATGTTTTGAATTAAAAATTTTTTTGTTGGATTTGTTTAGAAACATGCAGCTTTTCACTTCACAAGACATTAATTGCTGGACTGGCGGTGTGATGTTTTTATCAGCTGTTTGGACTCTCATTCCGACGGCACCCATTCACTGTAAGAGGATCCATTAGTGAGCAAGTGATCATGCAATTGTTTTTTGTTTTTTTTTATTAGAAGTTGGTATCTTCAATTTTTAAATCATATTCCTCATTAAGACAAAATTCTTCACACACATAAACATATTCTTGTTTTTATTAATCATAATCTAATTTAATAAGAACCAGTGCATTTTTATAAATACTATCACTTCACCAGAGCAGCATCAGTGCTGACCCGGTTTAGAAATGTGATTTCTGTTTTTCCTCATATAGTGTAAATTACTTTAGAGTAATAAATGATTTTTATGTAAATGATCTTCACTCAGGACAGACAGATTTTACACTTTCAAACCAAAGGGTTTTTTATGAGAAAAAAAAATAGAAAGCAATGTTGTCTTGATAATACATAAAATCAATTAGCATTATTTTTGGCATTAGGCTACCTGTGTATTATGCAATATTTGATTTTCTTTGCTTGTGTTTTTCACTTGTGCTTGCGTTATCAGTTTTTGTGAATGATGCATATTATTATGTACCTTCCTGAAGTATTGTCAGTTGAAGTTTATTATAATGGCCACAAGAGGGCTGCACAAAAACATATCATGCATCTGAACGCTTCTTGTCATTGACATGTTGTAGCCTAACGTTTATTTTATAATAAACAAATAATTGCATTTGTACATCTTAAGTAGTGTGCCAATTTTTTTAGTGTATAAGGGCATCGTTTTCCAATAAGTGGTTCTCAACTACACACTTTTGGCCCACTAGATGGCCTCGGCGAGCTTTCTTATTTACTTACATAGATATCTATGATTTACTTATGCTAAAGTAATGATTTGAACGTATTATAAAAGGTAGTTAGAATAACAATAAAATGCTAAAACTATAAACAAAATGGTAAAACAAAAAAACTTACATTAAACTACATTGACCAATTAGAATTTGCTTTATGTAATAAGGTAGCCAGGGCCGGTGTGTCATAGGCAGTATAGGCAAAAGCTAAGGGCGCTGTACATCCAGGGGGCGCCAGAAATGGAGGAAGAAAAAAAGTGTCACTTCTACATAAAACTAGTTGGTATTATGACTTCAGAAAGGAA
>JAUMHR010000082.1:6009256-6029883 GCA_032361145.1 Enteromius fasciolatus
TAAATTAATGTGGGCATATTCCTTTCTGAAGTCATAATACCAACTAGTTTTATGTGGAAGTGACACTTTTTTTTCTTCTGGATGTACAGCGCCCTTAGCATTTGCCTATACTGCCTATGCCACGGGCCGGCCCTGAGATTATCCATTAAAAAGTTTTTCTTTGGGAAACAAATGCATTTGCTAAGATAGTGTCTTTGTTGGCAAAAGAAAGCAGTCAAACAAAACCATATTGTCTAAACCAAATATCATCCTGAATAATTAGGTAGTCATTTGTTTAACTGGAAGCAAATGCGATGTCATTAAACTTTGATTAACATATTTTCATGTTTATATTTTAATGAAATAATCATTTGTTTGATGACATAATTAAAACGCATTTCTGTCCTACCAACACCTTTCACATTGAACAAAAAAAGTTCAATCACTAAACGCTATTAAATGAAGAATCCCACCAGTTGAACTGTTTTCAGCTGAGCGCGCCCTGTACAGCTCTGCAGACACGCATGGCTTTCGCGTCTTGCATGATAATTGGCCACACGCATTGAGAGAACTGAGATATGCGCTTGAACTTGACCTTCTGAATTGCGTAGCTAAAAGACATGAGTATGCCCCTTGCACTCTTCTTATATGTGCCAATCACTCGTTAAGACTGATGTTCAATGCTCATTTCCATAAAACCCAGTCCGGCTCCAATTAAAGGACCGTGACATTCCCAGGCTAGACTTTTCCCACGAAACAGGCACTGTGGACACATCTCTCCACAACGACAACAACTCTGGGTATGTATAACTCGTGGAAACTCTTTTGAACATGTGCCGAGTTGGAAGAGTGTTTATGTCTTGCTTTAATTGGGACAATGTTTGTGCTACAGAAATCCTTATATTTCATTAAAAAAAACGACTAATATATTAAGTTTAAGACCTTTTTCCGACGTTCTGTTTTTGCCTCCAGTATCGTTTTTGAATATTTCTTTCTTTTTTGCTTAAGAAATAACGCGTTGAACGTGAAGCATGTTGTTGCTTGAAATGTTCTTCATTGTTCTGCTTTTAAAAAGAACCTTCCATCCTCCCACAAACCTTAAGTGCATTTACCTTTCCTGCAGAAAAATCGGTAGACTATCTCAACTTTAAGACTTTTGACAAGGATCGCGGTTTTTGCTCAGATTTGGTGTTTGACCTGTGACCTGGGGTCAAACAGAAACGTGTAAAATTTGAGCAAAGGGTCAAGTGCAACCTGTGAAGCATGTCTACACAGGGATGCCTGTTTTTTTTTTTTTAAACTGTACCATCGACAAAGTTAAGATTGCGACAAAAGCGTTTATTTTCATTTGTTTTTAAATGACAGATTTGGCAACTATTTTACAAGTATTGAATTTCTGAAAGATTTCCCCAAATAGGCTAAGCATTTCGTTCCCAGTATAATTTCAGTAAAAATACAGACTAATTAGGAAATGCTTTTAGTGATTAATGTTTTTTGAATCTCAGCCTCATTCGTGACCCTTAAATATGTTGTAACCTAATAAATTATTTGATTTGGTACGAAACACATGATCGCAATTGATGTTATTTTTCTAGGTTTTTTTTAACCTCAATTTGAATGTAGCTACGTTGTCCACGACACTTCAGCTATGTCTGTTCAAATTAGAGCTAATATAAAAATAAAGGTTCCAGTGGTGTGTTTTCACAACGATGACATAGAAGAAGCGTTGGTTCCTCAAAGAACATTTCATTAAACCGTTCTTAAAAGAAACATTTTGAAACACATTTTAATAATCTAAAGAACCCATTTTCCAGTGTAAAAGAACCTTTCGTGGAATGGATGGTAAAGGTTCTTTTTGGAACCACTCATGGCAAAAAAGAACCTCATATTTTTAAGAGTGTAGACTAATTGAAATATCACGGTCGAGCAGATGTTAAATGTATTTTGAGTTGGATATTGGGTTATATAGCTTACTGTATTGTCATAACGTCAGTATTTATTTGTTTATTTTTATTAAGATCTTTTTAGAGGAATCGTGCACTGCCATTTTCATATTTATTTTATTATAGGAGTTTATAAAAAAACGGAAATACGCTTTATTTGTTTTAGCCTTTTACCCTTTTAAAATATCTTTATCTTAATATATGAAGTCGCTTAGTCATTCGCTTTTAATAATCTGATATTAACTTGCATCTTGTTTTTCTTTATTGTTACTGTAAAATGTAAATCAACACCACAATATCAGTTAGGCTATTTAGCCTACATTCATTTGGATTACAGGAAACCATCATTTATACGTGATGATCTTGCCTTTGACGTTTAGTTCGTTTCGTAAGCGCTAGAATTTTGTTTGTAGTAGCCTATAAAATAAAAAAAGTGAAGGCTAAATTACGTTAAATTGACGTTGGACAGTTTGGTGCTTTGACAATATAGGCTTAATTGTTATTTGAAACAAGCTACAGATTTATAGCAGCTATGAAATCCTGCTACAAACGGTTGCACAGTTCATTAATGTTTTTATTATTGTTGTTATTATTATTATAAATTGTAATCGGTCAATTTGTATTGAAGTGTTGGCTGTACATGGACGCAGTCTTAAGGACGGTAAAGAAATCTGCTTTAGCCTATTTGGTTAAAATCTGTTTTCAAAACGAGCTCATTTATTTTAAATGATTTTAAAACAATTTATAATATAATATGGATTATTTCGAGACTGTCATGCTTTACGCAAATTGTCTCGTGACATGTAAACATGCGTTATTGATAGGCCTACAACGGAAGGCTTTGTCTTTTCACGGTGATCATCTTATGTCCACGTTGCAGTGTTCTACCGATAGGTGTCGCTGTTTTCTAGTTGTTTCAGTGATGACGTGTTAATAATAGGCCGAGATGGCATGAAAATAAAGTTGAATGGAGTTTTTCTTCAAATAAATAAACTCAAAACTGTGTTGCGTTGTATAATGCAAAGAGTTTATTTTTTCTGAATCCGATTTATTTTATTTTTCTCTTTTTTTTTATTTTACCATGTAAAATGTGCCTCCAAACTATAAAATAGTTTATCATATCACTGATTCAATGTTGTAATTAAAAAAGTAGGGATACAGAAGTAGGCCTGGGCCTAAGCCATGTAATTATTTGCTTTTTGTTCTTCAGTGTTTAGTCTTTCCATTTTTGCTGACGTTAAACTCAGCGAAGATTATGTGTTTTGATTCTATCATAAATACAGGTTTAAGCCAGACTGAGTGATATTAGCCTATGCAATGGTTCACATGTCGACATTTTTAAAATAACCTACTCATTTCCAATGATCTCGAAGCTGTTAGCTGACTGTCGACTAAAAGACAATCGTAAAATGCTTAAACACTACACTGGTAGTTCTCATTGTATTTTGGAAGATGTAGGCCTACTTGTGTTTTGCCAAATTCTGATACAGATCCTGGCGCGCTGGCGGCGTAGTGTTGCCATGGTTACCTCCTCGCGCAAACGGGATTTCTTTTCGTAAGTGTTTTTTTTTTTTTTTGCGCATTCTCGGTCTGCGCTGCACACCCGCGCTTCCTAGTTTGTGGATGTGCGTGTGCTGTCAGCCCAGGCATTTAAAGGTTTATCATGAGCACATGCAAGCGTAGCCTAAGCTTCGTATATACACACCTCCACCTAAATTCTGACTTGACTAACGTTATGTGGCTAAGTTGCGCTTATTTCTTCGCGGATAGAACGAAACAGACCGGCTTTCTTTTTAATCTGCCCATATGCCAATCCAAACCAGCGAGAGAAATAAGATGGGCGTAACTCTAAATGGATCGCGCGCGCAGACTTTGGAACAATAACTCATCAATTCACGACGGGACGCCGTTTAAGCGCGAGCTGCTTGAGTTTCTGCGCACGTCCACGTGTGGGGGACCAACTACAGACTCGATCATAGCAGTCCTCGGAGTAGTAGCACTGGATACTTGGCAGGAATCTGGAGAGCAAGTTGTGCACTTGAGCGTCAGATCACTCAAGCAGAACGCCAATGGCTGTTTGTAACTAATCGACATCGGTACTTTTTCGTGACGTAGTTGCAAGTTGCATTATCGGGGATAGTTCGCGTTTTGAACAAATGCATTGCTGCAAAGACCTCTGCCTTTACCAGTTTTTGACGTTTGCTTGTGGATTAGACACTATGGTGTTATGAATGACCTCAAGTTTGGTAAGTGAATACGTATTGGTACTATTAATATTGACCGGGGGGTGGGGAATAGATAACTTATTTATGCATTGTAAAAATGCTAGTCATTTCAACGCAAAATAATGTAAAGGTTCTACAGTAACACATGCTACTTGGTTGGTTTATAAGTTACTTCTGCTATGCATGCCTACTGTTACGTAAAATACGTACGTTTTTGTGTTGCATAATGTTTATTGCATCTTTACCGCAAATAATATGCTCTGTGTTATTTCATTGGCCAAATTTGAATCATGTGTCCTTGCAGTGTTTTACCTGTGTTGTGTTAGTGCTGTAGCCTATCTTAAATATTCATATTTAGACTACTACTATTATATAGGCTAACTTGAAACTCCAGCCAGAGGGTTTTACTGTATTTTAAACAGTAAAGTTAAGGCAGTTACAAATGCCAGTAAATTAAACAAAACAACCCACCTTGTGGTTGTGCTAAAATAGCTAAAGCAAGTTTGTGGTCTAGATAAATGTGTTGACGTTTAACAGAGTCTAATTCTCGCGCCGTTTTTGTTCAGGGAAGAAAGTTTCCATTTGTCAGAGTTAATGTGGCGTATTTTAACTAAATCATCTTTTGAGCGTTGTATGAAGTGATCATTAGGCGAGCCCGGGGAGCAAACAGTTGTGCGATTGTTAGAGGAGCCTGGGAAAATGTTCCGGGGCCCGGGAGGTGGAGTGTATTGACGCCAGACCCTCTTGTTAAGGGGACTTCTGTGCTCCCAGACGTTATTGTCATGATAATGAGCAGCCCGCACGTTGTTGAACTTGATGTTGACTTCTTTCTTTAGGGCTGAATTTTTTTCGGTCTCTTGTTTGTGGGAAAATCTTCTCCGGAGCTACAGTGTGAAATTAATTAATCAGGCCTTTGGAGCGGCCAACAATAGAGACCAAGAGGATCCCTGGAACCCCACAAAAGGCCCCAAACGTTTTTTTTCCCTAAACTGTATTGTACCCAGCCACAACAGACTGAAAGATAGTTATATTTTAAGAGATTTTTTTCCGTTCCATTGTAGCCTACACGTTGTTACACGTTATATAATAATAATCATAATCATAATCTTTATTATTATTGTTTTGTTTTATACTTTTAAAAAAGTAACTTGACTGCTGCTTGGTCAGGCTTTTGGATCTAAAATGAGGCTGTAGTGTGTATTTCTCTGTGTGTGTGTGTGTGTGTGAGAAAGAGGGAGAGAGAAAAGCACGTGGCTGTACTTTTTACAGACTGCTTTGTAAACTGCATATTGTAGTGAATAAGCTCTATATAGCACAGCATTTACTTTATATTTTAATTAAACAGCCTTATACTCGTTGTAGTTTAATTTTACAGCCCTTGGTAGCAGTAGCTAATTAATAATAGATTTACAGAAAGACCATTTAAACGACTGTAAAATCATTTAAATAAATGAACTGGAAAAGGACTAAAATATTGGTTGTTTGTTGATTTTCATTGTAACTTATGTTTCTCCAGGCACTCAGAGATGAGAGGTCATCATTGTCCACTAAAAGGTAAGAATTAAAACGATTTGACAGATAAAATATTTGTTTTTATTGAATTATGGATGTTTAAAATGTCGTACGTTTTGGTTTTGCGAGTAAAGAAAATTAAATGTAATTGAAACTTTTGATTGTATGTCAAGCGGTAACTTTATACTTAATCGTGCAATATTAACTTTAAAATATTAAAATAAACAAGTCCAGTCACGCTCTTTTTTTAAGCAAACACATTCTTTAAAGATTTAAATATTACTGTTTACACTATATAGGACCGATTTTGATTTTGGAAGATACCAACAACAATTCGCCCATATATAAAATATTTAAATTGGGAAAAAATGACTTAAATTTTGTGTCTTTAAATATTTGGTAACGAAATGTTTATATAATGTATGTGTGTGTGTATATATATATATATATATATATATATAAGATGATTTAATGTTGACAAGATAGATAAAAAGTTAGTGACTGTTACTAGTCTCATATTACAGGATTGTATTAATAAAAGCCTGTAATAGAGCGAATATGAGCTTTTTTGGTAGCCTGTTAAAAAATAAAATATAAACATTAATAAAGATAAATAAATAAAAAAAATTATAGCCTATATGTCAAACTTATACTCAACAAGATATAGCCTCCAGCGAAACTATAGAAACTCCAGCGGTCTTTTCTGTAATGTGAACTTCAGCACCAAGGACAGATCCCTTCTACCTGTTGGCTCGAGACTGAGCTTTTGTGTGTCTCAAACTGCACATCAAATTGCAATATACATCCCTTGGTAGTGCAGTGCTCATTATTGTACATTCTATATTATGATTCATTGCTATTTTAACGATTTAAGCTGCTGTGGAATTAGTGTTGCTTAAATATGCTATATAAAAGAACAGAAGATTATTTGTGGAAAAGGCGCGGTGTATTGCTGAAAACGGCGTTGTTTGTATTATACAGGCCTGTATTCACGGGTTACAGTCTATTTTTGAGCACGGTGGGAAGCGCATATTTGAAGCAGGACATGACGCAAAGAGCGGGAGTGTCTAAATCATGTGGAGGTGTGTGTGTGTGTGTGTATCAGAGGGCGGGGGTTGAGAGAAGGGGCGAGCAAGACAGAGAGACTCTCACAGTGGTATTTGCATGAGTGTGTTTTGTATGTCGTTGTAAATTCACCTTGTTTAATGTTAGAACAAGCGATAACAAACAACTAGCAATGTTTTCTATAATTGGTTTTTGGAATAAGGCCTATATATTGGTTGCAAAAATAATAGGCAAGCTTTAGCTATTCCCATTAAACATGACACTGAGTGCTTTACATAGCTTTCCGTGTGTTTAAATACATTCAGTAGAATTCAACAATTTAAAGAAAACGGGTCGCCTGTTAATAGTTTGAGTATATGATAAAATTGTGAGAGGAAGCTCTTCGTTTGTTACATCGTAACTCTACAGATGCAACAGCCTAAAATAAAACAGAAAAACATTTGAGCCTAAAATCATTAATACAACTATGTCCTTAAAATGACACAGAAATGTGCAATCTCGCGGGAAATAAAATTGTCCATGAACTGAAGGTGTTTGAAGATCATCCTGGGGAAAGAAAAAATAAAAACCTACTTAAAGCGTTTCGTTAAACGCTCGTGAAAACATAATTTCATCGTCTTCTTTCAGAACTACATGCTGAGATTGGTTTAACATTCATATCGTTGACATAAAAGCATATTTGAACTGATGCATTGCGTTGCACTGCCCTTTACTAGAGTTTAACAGTAAATAAACAGATGCATAAGTCAACCAATCCAACATGATTTTCTTAGATCCGAGACATTTTACCTCAGAGGCTGTTTTGGCTCACATTTGAAGAAATGAACGAAGTAAACAGAGTTATTCACTATTGCTCGAACCGTGTCGTTTAACCTGTAAATACTGTAATTAACCAGTGGATTTCTGTAGCAAGATAATTATCATTTATTGTTGAGATTTTCTTCATCAGTATATGTTTTTTGGTCAGTGCTCCCTCTCTTTTTTTACATTTAGGCCACTATTCAGGTACTGTATAAGGCTGCATTATGTATACATGTAGAACTGTAACTTTTAAAACAAACGCCACTTTTGTTTATTTCTTTTGATTTAAAACAGAGACTCGAGTTTTAACAGCAGCCGCAATATCACATTTATTATTTTGCATGGTGTTTCTTTAGTGCGCTCGAAATATCCTGCTTTCCTCTTGCTAAATGGAATAGTCCAGTACGTTTTATATGGAGCCACCGGGAGATCCCATTTTCAAATGAACCGGGGAATATATTTTAATGGAAAATAAGGTGTGTGTGTGTGTGTGAGAGAGAGAGAGAGAGAGAGAGAGAAAGGAGGGAGAGATAGACAGAAGAAGAGGGAGGGAGAGATGGGGACTCCATCTGCTTGTCTGCATTCATGCATATGTTTATTATATTATCTAAATTTTTTCATTTATGATATGTTATTTTGTCAATTTCTTCCATTTATGGATCAGTCAAATTGAGTAAATATAGGCTACATTAAAAGGTTTAAATATCTATCCTCGTCCTCGTCAAGATTCTATAATAGAATCCTATAAAATGTCTTTATTGGCAAAATTTGAATCGCTTTTCTGCTCTTATGCCCTATACGATATATTACGTAGCTGTAGGACTTCACAGTGTTTAACGTTTGCAAGCAACACCAATAAAGGTTTTATTCGACTACAACTGCACAATCACTGCTGTGACACCTCATAAAGAATGCAGTGTGATATTCCGCGCCACGAGAAACATAAGCTGGATTTAAAGATTTCTTCTTTTGTATTACGTTGCGTTAATCAGTTATTCAAATGACAAATAAAGCAGCTAATCGGCGTAAGGGTGTCCGAGATGATATAACGAGGAATCTTTTTAGATGAAGTAGAAATGTAATCAGATTTAGTTAGATCATGGTGGATACACATATCTGAATTTTACCAAATGCTAAATACTTATTGATTTAAAGTAATCCTTATTTTAAATTTCATGGTGTGTGTGTGTGTTTATCAGAGTTATTCCATTTGACCTGAGCAAAAAGAGCCTTTTTATAAAAACGTAAAAATATATAATATTTTTAAGACCTTATTCCTGACTCAAATTCATTCATCTGTGGATTTTATTTTCATATGACAACAAAACGACTTCCTGATTGTTGATTAGGCTACACCACGCTGACTTTTCCCCAACAATTTTCAAAAAGTGCTATTCTACAACAAAACGGCCTCGCCTCTTCATTCAATTAAATTAAATGCATGTATGTATGTGTGTGTGTGTGTATATATATATATATATATATATATATGTATATACTTACAATATGTTATTTCAAGCACACATACATATATGCATTTCTTCAAGAACATCAGCCTCTTGATGAGACGTTATTTTTTTCCAGTTCTGACCACTAGACATTTTGACTAGTGACATTTTTGCCACTAGGTCTCACAAAAACCTCAGAATGACTTAATTTTGCAAAAGAAAATATGTTCATCATATAACTCGCGTGCGTTTAACTTAATATTGGTCTGAATGACATTTGAATGTATTTTGAATAATGTAACAAATTACGTTGCAGATTAGGGAGGTCACATTTAGCTTAAGCATCAGACTTTCGGATGCTGAGAACAGTGCTCGGTCACGGCCGCGTCCCCTGGGTGTCTCAGTCCTGCTCAGCCATGTGTATCAATAAGCATTAATGGTTAATGCTGGTGACATCACAGTTGTGTTGGCGGTGTGACCCCCGTGGCCCTGCCCAGAGGAGCCCCTCAGTTCAATCTTCTCCCGTTCAGTGCTGCTGCCGGAGCCTCGCGCTTCCTCGTGCTTGGCTTTTTAGCTGTAAGATTTCACGACCAAGATTTTTATTTCCATCTTAACGGCTTTACTTTAGCAAATAAATCGGAGGCATCGAAAAGGCGTCTGAAAGCCCCGTAAACCTTGAGATTAACTTGTTCTCACGCTTTTTTGTGAGGGCTGTCGATTGAATGAAATGGATGTTCTGGACGCTTTGGGAAAACGCTGGATGGGAAATGAAATTGTGAGTACCTCTTTTTGTGACATTAAACGCACGTTGTCTGATAGCTAGCTAATCTTGTGTATTTCAAGCGTAACTTCCTTTAAACGTGCTTCGCGGGGTTTTCGTTTGTATTCTCTGTATTAAAACGCAGGCTACTTGTCTCTTATATTAAGTCTTAGTGTACAGACTTAATTAAGCGGATTTAGATGATATACTACTGCTCGCAAAGCAACCTTAAAAATAAAAGTTCCATTAAGATAAAAAAATATGTAATTTCAGTTTTGTTGTCATTACCCGAACCTTTCTAAGTTCTGCAGAGAACATCAGTGTCATGGTGCTTTAAAGAACCCAGAAACCAAAACACTAAGATGCAATAAAACCTCAAGAACTTCCTAATTTACAAAGAACTATAGGCTACTATAACTTAAGAACAGCCAAAACGTGCGTCTCCCCCCCGCCCTGGCTGATTGAGATACAGGTTTTTAGCTGAACATAATGAACCATTCAAAAAACCTTGTTGCTTTTTTTAGGCTTTATTTAGTTTTTTTTTGCTTCATTCCGGAAACGGTTTCTTGCTAGATATATCGTTTTAACCCAGGACAGATCACATGGGCTAGGACAGGTTGAATTGTAAAGTATTTTAGAAACCCTTTTAATATTTCATTTAACGAGGTGAGCCATTTATAGGCCAGATCTAGATACCCAATGTAGGCCTGTTAATGATAGCCTAAATATACTATAATGCATACAGTAGGACATAAATAGCCTCGGTATAGGCTATGCAGTCTACGTGTGCTGTAGAAAATCCAAAAGAGAATTTATAAGGTGTTTTTTTCATTACTATATATGAAATGAAACCGGTCGCGTGCTATTTTAAACGAGTATTTTGACAGCATGCCATTGGTAAATGTCAACGCGCGTGAACGTAAACCTATTGTATTGCTAAGCCTAAATCAAACGAGCTATCCGAGGATTGGAGGTTTTTTTGGAGACGTATGTGGATTATTAATTTTTTTAACATTCTCAGCTCCGACAACGCTAGGCCAACTGGATAATAAACGCGCATTGTAAATAATCGCGATATTTTGGATGTCCATATGCGTGCGTTGCGCAATGGCCCTTGGACTATTAAATGCACATAATATGAGTGTATTTAGCCCACGTGTATGTGTGCGCGCGCGCTGAAAGAGTGAGTGAGACTGTAACGGAGCTGCACACACGGCAGTGAATGCAATAGCTCCATGTGACCACAACAGAAGCTGCATCTGGCGTACGCGGCGGTCCCTTTAAGACACATGGGTTAGTTTTTCTCTTTGGTTATCTAGCTGTATGAGTTTATGTGATATCATAAAGCTAGAGAACCGAATGTATAAACTAATTCCAAAGACTTCGGAGCGCTTTGAATGGGAACGAGGCTGGAAAGCCGGACGGATGTGGATGGTCGGGGTATGAGGGAGACGGTGATGTCCGCTACAAAAGAGCATCGAATCCGGCAGGCATGCAGTTGGCGCTGCGTTAATGCGTTTCAGTGGTCTAGAAGGACTGGAATACCAAAAGCTACGTGGAAGACATGGATTTTTACGTGGAATCTGCCTCCGGCTACATAGGGACGCGTTAGAACGCTGACCAAACGCGAACGCTTGGGATCCAGGCGGATACGGACTTGGCGTTCATTCTCAACTGTGCTTGTGCTGGGCAACATTCCTTCATAGACGTGATGATGATGTTGATGTATGAATTCTGGATGACAGGAATCGGTTCATCGAGGTGTTTCAACCGATTGGTTGGATCTCGTGGGTCACGTGGTCCTCATATAATATGGGAAAGTCAAACCTCGGAGGTGTGTGTGGTTTGGCACTCTTTGTGTCTTATGGGAATGGCTGAACTAGGAAATAATCTGTGTTTGTGGCTTATTATAGAATGCAAACTATGAAATGTTTGCTATTTTACTCCATCAGGTCATTTTTACTACAAAACGAGGAGAAAGAGTGACCTCGTCATTGCACACCTGTCAAAACTCGACCATTATTGTGCTTAGTGGACGTTCTTTGTTTTTTCCTTCAGAATTTTGTTTGCGTTCCAAATTCTAAAATCGTTCATGACGCCGTAAATGAAATGTCAAGGCTATTTCAAACAGACTGCTTATGACATCATTCTATGACACATGCAGTGCGCAAATGTCATATATATATATATTTTTTTTACTTTTTATGAAACTGCTAGGCCTCTGATAAGCACTAGTATTTATAGGCCTACGTCTATTGGTTGTAATACACACTAGCTGTTGTTTTTGGCAATTAGTGTCCCTGTTTGGTTAGTGCTTCATTACACACAGCTATGTTTGATTCTAGGATGTGATAAGGATAAATACAAGTGAGTCAGTGAGTGATAGGACAGCTTCGAGATGCATCTTTATATATAAAAGAAGTATTTCTTTGTACAAAAATAATCTTTTTTGTGATTTTGCATAAATGTGCTAAATACAGTTGCTATGCGGAATCCGTTAACTGACCTCTCATGGTCTCATTAATCGCTGATGGCTTAAACATTTTGTGGGTTTCACACAAATCATTAGATGTTGTAATTTATGGGGGAGGGCACAGACGTGCAATAGATGCATGACACAAATAGAGTCTGAGGTGCAGCGAGAGGCCTGTCTAAGAGGCGCCCCAGACATTTTCCCACATTAATATGTGTCTGGTCCTGCGTTAGGGGCCCCAGCAGATGGAGTCTTGTCTTAGCACCTGGCATACGCAGCACTGCTTTTGTCTACGTTTAATACTAATCTGAATTAAATGTAACCAGCTCTGCATCCCAGTGTCACAACTGCAGATTAAAAATATATGAGGGGAGACGTTGCGAAGAGGGGCAGATTTTTAAAGCAGTGCTTTTATTTTGTTCTGATAATGCGTTAAACGTGTCTATGATGGGAATGGTTCGTCTTTATAATTAACAATATGCATAATCCATTTTATGCTTGTAGGGATTGTTTGTGAATTTAGTATATGGTAATAGACATCTAAGACACAATGCTTGTTGTAGCTCTATATCTCTTAAAATGTAGTGTTAGCATCGAGGCCTCGAAATCGGCCAGTGGTGTTTTGATTCTGTAGACTGAGAGAAAGTGGCTTTGAATGAAATCTTTCGAGAGCATTTTGAAATGCATTCGGGCAGTTCATTTCCAGTCAGGACCGTGGTAATAAAATTTATTTGGTTTGACTATCTTTTGGACCCTTTTAGGGTCAAATCAGTTTGTGGTTAGCTTGTAAATATTATTTATACATGATGTGGTAGGTTAGGATAGTAGTATTTGTAAAAATTGATGATAATACGTTGTGCATGCACAGTATTGTTTCCCTAATGCTGGAAGCTTCAGTGACAGTACCAGAGAGTTAAGTTTGTATTATTAAAATTGGTGTTAGTGACAAGTTTTATTCTTCAGGTGCACATAACGCATTTAACCTAGATACCTTGTATTTTGGTGTCATTTTGTTTGCAGACCGCTCTTTTGAATTGAATTCAAATAGATCAGTGTTCAAATAGGTACTGTTACTCACAATAAAACGGGACTTTTTATCTATTATTATTCGGTTTTCATTTTTACCTCAAAAAGCAAATGTCAATCATTTCTCCGCTGAACTTATGAATCCTGAGTTGGTATCTTAGCAACGGCCTCTGATCCAAGAAGTGAAATGGGAACGAAAATCATCCTTTATTTGGAGCCTTGCATTGGCAGATTTAAAAGGGCCCTGTACAGTGTATGAAAATATTTTACATACACCACAGACTTTATAAAAACGATCTCTATATCGATACTGTAGCATACAATGTCCAATTAGTAAAAATTAAAACATCTGCTTTTAAACGTGTTATTTATTTATAGACGAAACATTTTATTAATTCGCATACCGTTAAATGAAAAAGACGACGTCTGCTTCTACCTACCGACCTACCTTACCTGTTTGGCATCCAAAAACTTGTTTTTTCACGCCCCAAAAGCCCTCAGGTGATTTGTGATGCCACACACATTTTGGTGAGCAGCTGACAAGATTAAAAAGTTGTCGAAACGAAAACGATTTTCGCTTACATAGCTTGAAAATATATGTTTTCCCCTCACATAATGTAAATATCTGTGAACAGCCGACATAAAGTAGCCTATAATATTTTCTTTTCGGGTTACTTCGTCTCTTTAAACTCGAGTCGCGCGCTTTACAGCCATCAACCGTCAAAAGTCAGTTTAAATTGAATTCCGCGCGAGTTTTGATAACTGACATGAACTGAACGAATTTAGTTGAGGAAATGTGTGTGTCGCTCTTAACTTTATCAGCTAGTCGTGTGGTTAATTTGTTTTCGTTTGTTCTGTTTTAGAAAACGTTTAAAAAGTCTTGTTTCTCATATTACAAACATCGTTCCGCATTAATGTCTGTCATGAACTGTTTTGAAACGCATGTTTTATAGCCTACAGTATGCTATGTGAGCGATTTATATCATGTTAAGTGTTACATAGGGACCCTCTAACCTAGATTTTATATCATTCTGAACTGTTCATTTGAAAACGTTCATTCATATGGTAAAAACAATGGCATGAAAATTTAAGAAGAAAAAAGCTTTATCCTTTCCTTGAACTCCCTGGAGTGCCTTTAGGGCCCCTCAAGGGTCTGTGGACCCCTGGTTTATAAAAAAAAAAAAAAACTTGGGCATAGATTATTAAACCTGGCAACACAAACAAATTTAAAATTTGCAATACTCTTTAGTGGTTATATAAGAAGATTTATCTGGGTTCTATTGCATAATACGCATTTCTATATTTATTTTAGAGCATATTATATTCTTCTTGAGCCCTGCATAATTTCATTGTGTTCTGTATCCTCATGCATGACAAAGAAAGTAATGATAAACCTGAATTCAGATTTCCTTTTAAGGTCTTCTAGTGGATGCATGCTTGAAAAAAGGTGTTATAAAAATGTTCACCTATTTATAGCTCCACTTGTGTAGCTCGGTGAATGATCATCAGTAGCCTACAGGAGCCTCACAAAGATAAAAGCTCAGCTACATTTGAACTGATTTTTAAACTGAAATAGCCTATATATTTCAAACTAGACTAAATATGCTCACGTTTCAGGGTGAAATCAAGCTGGATTCACTAAGATGTGTTATTCTGTGTTTTTACAGGAAAAGGAGACCTTGGAAATCAGCGATAAAACACGGAAATTAACTGACCTCAGATCAGGTGAGTGATATAGCATTGTCATGCACTCTCAATATGACCTTGACTTTCATTTTGCATGAGGTTGCATGTTTAAGAGACATATATGTAACAAGTTCTCTCACCGTTGCTGCATATGTGACTTGTAGGAGTAGGTTTGATTATGTCGTTTATGGGGAAGTATAAGCATATTAATCCCTCATGATTAATATGCTTATATACGGTTAATGTACATATTTCAAGCGAAGCATTTTTTTAGTTCACATATTCTGTATTTATATCAAGGAAACAGTATTGTGGCAATATTTTGTTGAACTGGCTTCCGCGTGACATCAAAACGGGTTTCTTTTCCCCCAAAAAATGCAGGATGGCAAACATAGGAGGGATTACTATGGCAACAGCGTTTGCCCTTGCTCATTGGCGGTAAGGAGTAAAGCAGACTTATGTCACATGACTCCAGTCAGAGCCGTATCCTGTTCATTTCAAAGCTCAAATTTATGTTTATGTGTTACCCAGGAACAAGGAGACAGCTAGATTAGCATGGGATGCACTGTATTACAATACTTTTTTTCTGCTTAGATTTTTGTAGTTAGTTTAATATATATATATATATATATATATATATATATATAATATTTAATATTATTATTATTTTTTTTATGTTGTTTGGTTCACTGCAACTACAAATATTCTTAGCACAAGACCATCTTAAAGTTGAAATCCATTGCTCAGGGATCTAATTAAACACTTCTATGTGAATTTGATTTATTTTATTGCTGTTTCGAACCATAACAAGTGCGATGAGCATCTTTACGATCCTGACAGCGTAACGCTTTACTCATTCGCTGCTCTCTGATCCAATTTGTTTCCGCACTGTTGCCGGACAAGAGATGGGAAGGCCGTTTGTGTGATCTATATTTTAATTCTTTTGTTCAGAGCCTTATCCCTTTAAAATATTGCAGGAGTCCCGGCGGCGTGTGTGTATATAAGGTGTGCTCATGTGGAAAGGCTATGAGGGTGGTTCAGTCCTTCACCTTCCTAATTCCCTTCTTTCTCTCCTCCGCCACCCCCCTCTCCTCCACCTAAAGCCCTCTCTCTAACCCTCTTCAGACTCACACCCTCTCTCTTTCTCTCCCTTCACAATCTCAAGTCAGAGTTCAATGGCACTTTTTTCATTCTGTCCTTTTCTCCAGCCCCCCTCCTCTGCCCAACTCTAGTGGGTTTTGCGAGATGGGGGGCAGGTACCTTCCCTCCCCCATGTGAACTTTAGCTGCAATTCTCCAGGCACACATGCATTGTGAAACACAGATTGAAAAAGAAATGAGCACCTTTTTTTTCCACTCTTGCCTTAACACAGAATTCTCAAACTCACCCACTCTCTCCCACGCAGTGTATTCAGTGCGCTCACGCCGCCGCACAAGAAAGTAGCCTCGTTTTATGGCACTCTTGTGAAGGCAGTGTGGCGCAAGTAACTCAGAAAGCAGTCCATAGAAGTACTGGAGTTCATATAATTTCATATTGTATTGTGCAGGGGAGATATGAAGTATATAGACTATGGAAGTCTTTTTACCCTTGGAGTGCTCCTTGAGATCTTTTACTCTTGACAGAGAGATAACTATTTTATCCGCTACGTTTCAGTGTAGTGCAACAGTCTGGTTTCAGAAAGGAAAACTCATTCATTTTCTATAGGGAAAGTGATTTTTAACTAACGCATAAACTTAAAAAACAGTGGTGCTTTGAGGTCGTTAATCGACGGTGCGTGCCTTTGTTCAAGCCATCTTTTCACATTATTTTAATTTGAGTTATTTTTAAAATAAGCTGTTTGAAGGGATAGTTCACCCTAAAATAAACATTCTGTCATCATTCACCCTCCCTCAATTAGTTTTTTTTTTTTTTTGTTCTGTTACGCACAAAAAAAGCTATTTTGAAGAATGCTGGTCTCCAAGCAGTTAATAGGCTTCCATATTATTGGAAAAAAATACTATGGAAGTAAATGGCCACCGTCAGCTGTTTGGCAACCAACATTCTTTTGTGCTGAACAACTCATACAGTTTGGTACAAGTTTAAAAACTACATTATGCATCATGCTGTACATTACCCCAAATACCACCAATCAGAGTTGCGTTAAGCAAAGTGCACCACAAATGTTTTAATCAAGTCGGTCTTCCTACTCTCTCAAAATATTTGTTTGCACATATTTAATATATTAGTTCCATACAAGCAACAGCTTGAATAGTTTTATAGTTTACATTTCTTTATAATCCCACATAGCATTGGAAATGACATAGTTTTGTTTTAAAGGTATACAGACCTTTGACTTTTTTCAAATGCCTTTTTGCTTCAAACAAAAGTTTGCAATGTTGTAATTCACCTTGTAGCATGGTTCACGGCTTATAATGCTTTTTAAAAATCCCTATGGGAAAATGAATGGAAAATACTTCCAACACTGTTGAAAAAGCGAGCTGGGGCTAATGCACTTGGATGATTTGGAGGCATCAAATAGGGTTACATACCAGCAGCAGCACTGAAGGGTGCATAATAATACTTTGAAGGTACATGTTAGTACCTAAATGATACGTATTAGCACCGTTAGTACCACCTCTGTCACAGCTTGCACCTTTTATTTTCACGCGTGTATGCTAACATGCTAATGGTGGAAAGGGCTAGTGGATGGGCATCAAGTTGTTTAAGAGAGAGAAAGCGAGTGAGTCTCTTTTTCCTCATCTTGTAAGCCAGAAAAACAGTCCGTGACATTGGCCTAGTTCTAGATCACGATCGCCCAGAGGAAGAATTGAATTGAGGAATCAGAGACAGAGGATCAGAGGGGACTTAGCACCCTGTGGCTATGAACCCCCTCGCTCCATACCAGCTAACCACCTTTCACCCTCATCCCGGGCTGTTGCTTCCTCTTCGCGTTCCCGGACGAGCCCCCACTTTTTATAGAAGAACTTAATATCGCGCACGCGAGATTCGATAGTTCAATGCAAAGCGGACTTTCTGAAATGATGCATGCATGAGAGGGAAGAGGCAGCATATATAAACAAATTCTCCACGACGAATGCTAGCACGGAAATCTATAGATTTTTCAAGATGTTCTGTCTGTTGACTTGCACCATTACCATTTGTAAATGCCACGGACGATTGCGCTGTTAGTGCAACGCTTTGAAAATGTATCAGGAATTATTGATATTCAGTTAGAATGTGTATGCCGCACACGGATAGAAACACTGCCCTCAGATGTTTATGTGTAAACTTGGGATGGGAGAACAGGAAACACCCGATTGCCAGTGTTTAAGACTATTTTCTCAATAAAAATGATTATTGTTACTTCAGTGTTACCTCCGTGTTTTATTTAGGAGTGACACTACTGTTGCAAACTTTGCAGTCAGTACTTTTATGCCAGAGCAAGGTTGCATTAAATATTAAGTGTGCAAAAAAATATTAAGCAGCTGTTTTTAGCATTGATAATAATGTCTCTGATTTCTGAAGTATTATGTTAAAGTGTGTGTGTGTATATATATATATATATATAAATAAAATAATCCAGCCTTGGTGAACATAAGGCATCTTTCAAAAACCTAATAAAACCTATTTTCTAAATTTTGAGTGGTATAGTGCAAGTAAGAACTATTGACCTACTTTACTAAGCAATCAGATGATTTTTGGATGTGCCTGCCAGAAAAAAATTCCAGGCAAAAATATCCTAAAGGCTTTCAGTAATAGAAGATTTCAAGCAATTGCTCAGTCAACACTGGTAAGGTTGTCCGTACAGCTCTAATATTGTGGCAGTTTTAGGGTTAGCGATGGCAAACAACCTCAGAAAACATATAAATCTTGTTAAATCTTTCTAGTTGAGGGCGTGAAGTATTTTACTGGCGATTACACTAGCAATATTAGTCTCACAATGTCGCGTTCAGCAACAGAACGGCATTGCGCCATAAACTTTCCTTTCGTAAATTCATCTGGCTGAGAGTTTCTAAGCCACAATTAGCTTAGAGATTTACGCAGTGGTTTTCTCACCGTTGTATAGAATGCTGTGAACCAAACCAAATTGTGGATATATTACTCATGGTTGTTTTAATTAGTTTGAAAGCCTCTGGTCTATGAAAAAAAAACAGAAAGGAAAATTCTTTGTAGATTGGAATTCATATACAGAGCTCGATAGCTCGCATTGTAAGTTCATTTGAATTACACCCCCTGCATTATACGCCTTGATAGGAAATAAATCTCTTTAAATGAATGCGCTCAAGGGGGTTGCGTTAAAGGCAGGGTTTTGTCGGTAGCGCTAGCATATGCTAACATAAATTAAAGCCTATATTTCTCTGTAGAAATCAGATTGATGCTTAAAAGCTAAAAAAGCCACATTTTTTCACAGTGGATTGCTTAAAGTGGCTACTGTGTGCTGGAGACGTCCAAAGCGTGCAGAAATCAGCAGATTTTTTTCAAGAATAGAAAAGCTAACCAAGCTGAGTAAGGCCTCTGTGACATTGCCATGCAAAACACTGCTTCAATAGTGAAGTGTATTTATGAAGATGAGGGTGGTGGTGGGGGGGTAAGGGAGAGGAGGGAGGGCGGTTTAGAGGGGGACGTTATGAAAAGGCAGCAGGCTGCGAAGTGAATGGGACTGGCAAGGAGGGGGGCTGCAGGGTCCGCGCCTCCATTGGTTCAATGCAACGGCCGGAGCAGCTGTGAAAGGAGGTCTCCCCTTTTTCCCACGACCCAGCAATGGGGCAAAACAGTGGCCCGAGTCTGCCAGGGTCAAGTCACTTTGCTAATATATACACTGGGCTTGTGTACGCAGACAATGCATACACACAACTCATTTATTTGGTGTGTGCACACATAAGGACCCGCACTCATGTGTACACACAGCCACCTTCAGACTGGGGAGACGGGGTGGGCAGCGAGAAAAGACCCTGACTCTAATTTCGGTCACTTTGGGGCCATTGTCTAGTTCTAGACCAACTGTCCTAGATTCTGCAGATTTAACAAGCTAGCCAGGACTTGGTGACAGACAGATAGACAGACAAATGGATGGATAGATGGACAGATAGAGAGATGGATAGACAGATGGATGATAGACGGACGGATGGATAGATGGATGATAGATAGACACATAGAAAGATGGATAGATAGATAGATATAGATGGATGTATAGACAGACAGACAGACAGATGGATGGATGGATGGATAGATATGCGTATAGATGGATGGATGGATGGATAGATATGCGTATAGATGGATGGATAGACAGATAGAATGATGGATAGACATGGATGGATAGACGAATAGATGGACAATAAGATAGACACAGAAAGATGGATAGATAGACATATAGATAAATGAATGGATGATAGATAGACACAGAAAGATGGATAGTTGGACATATGGATGGATGGATGGATGGATAGACGGATTGAATAAAGGATGGATGGATAGACAGATTGAATAATGGATAGATGGACATATAGATGGATGGATGGATAGACAGATCGAATAATGGATGAATGGATAGATAGACAGATAGATCAATGGATGGATAGACAGATCGAATAATGGATGAATGGATAGATGATAGATAGACAGATGGATGGATGGATAGATCGAATGATGGATGGATAGATAGATAGATAGATAGATAGATAAATAGACAGACATATAGATAGATGGATAGATAGAAAGATGGATAGTCAG
>JAUMHR010000082.1:6035741-6048819 GCA_032361145.1 Enteromius fasciolatus
CCGGTCGCCAACGGTCGCTGACGGCCGCTGTCGCTCTTGTCGCCGGATATCGCCAGCTCTCCATTGAAATGAATAGGATCGCGTCGCTTTGTCGCTGCGGGTCGCTGCTAGTGTGAACGGGGCTTTAGTTAGCTTATTCTTAGCTTACTCGTAGCAGCAATTAAGTCATTTTACTCATCAAAAAGTATCTGTAACTCAATGAATCCTAGTATAACAACTAAGTAAAGGTAACTAATTAAATAAGGTGTACTTTTGGATTTTACGGTGTAGAATATTGTATGCTATTTTAAATACTATCATTTCTTTTATTATTACTGTTATTAATGTTATTTATTATTCATGTTATGTAGTTGTATAGTGTACAGTGGGGGCCAAAATTATTAGAAGATCTTTTTTGCCTCCAAAAATGTTTCATTTCATAATGTTCATGAATCATGCAGATGGTTGCTCTCAGCCAACAAATATCAGATGAATTGAGTGGTACTGTTTTAATATACTTTCAACTTTAATATTTGGTATGTCCACCTTTTGCAGTAATTACAGCAGCATGCCTCTCTGCCATAGTGCCAATACATTTCCTGAGAACTTCAAGACTAATGCTATCCAATGCCTTCTTCAACTTGAGCCAAATGTTTTCTGTCCAGTTTATTTTCCAACTCGTCCCAAATTGGGGTAGAGGTCTTTGAAGTGACCAGTCCATCATTTTCAATGTTCCAACAGATTCATTCCATTGCAAGTAGTTTAAGCAATAGTTTGTTTAATGGGTACTGGAACTTTACCTTATCCCTTATTAGCCTTCACTAATCCCGCAGTGATTTTTCTCTCTCAGGTGGTTGAGATGTTCTCTTGCTCACGAGTTCTCCGCTCCCCACTCAGCTTAGGTAATTGAGTTGAGTGAGAAGTTAACCACCCGTCTCAATGGCAGGGAAGTCTGGTGCCCCTCCTTCTCAGGAGGGTCACATTGTCCAGCCCCTCTCCCACCGGTGTAATCCCTTCCACCGGGACAAAGGACCTACCCACAGGCCACAGAGGTACATTAACCCACCAGCCAGCGAGCCCTCTGACCTAAGCGGCAGAGCCCCGTTCATGCAGCCCGGCTATCAGCTACTGGCGCTCGGCACATCAAAGTCGAGGGCTGAGCTCGTGTGTGCGGTTACTTATTCATGCGGGCCTGGGAGACAGTCCGTGGAGATGAAACGGCAGTGGCGAGGAGACCCACTGATGTGCAGAGTGGAACAGCTCCCCTGTGGTCTCAGTAAGGAGTAAGAAAAGCCAGAGCCGACGCTGGTTGGTGCTGTGATCTATGTCGCAGCGCTGAGGGGATATCTGGCCCCTACATCAAACATCTTGTCCCAATAATGCAGCCTGTTATCAGAGCGAGTGATGCCCACAGCTTGGCTTTAGCCGACTGTGTACTGTACTGTGATCTGCTGTAGTTGAGCTGCAGCATTTGTGATGTGGAGATTATGTCAGACATAGCGGCTACGCGTGAATCCAATACACTGAGGAGGCTGTGGAAGAAGGAAACTTCAGTGGCGTTGATCTACGAGCGCATATTGTTACAAGGGAGTGTGTCATTTTGGTGCGTACAAACAGAATGATTGTTTTCAAACTGGTCTTCTGAACCACTCCCTTCATCTGCTATTGATTGGGTTGAACATGTAGCCACGTCCCCCAAAACTCACACCATTGGTTGAGCCAGTGTTGCAGTGCTGACTAGTCAGCATGTACTAAAAGAGCACTTTTTCAGGGGGAATCATTCTACATTTCTACATTCCACTTAAAAATGTAGTTTAATTTTACTTGTTACTTATCATTAATTACTTACCCTCATGTCTTTCCATCCGCTTTCAGAACGTAAATGTTATTAAAAAGTTAGTTAGTTAAAAAGATATTTTGTGATGAAATCAGAGAGCTTTATGACCCTCCCTCAGACAGCAATGTAACGGACACATTCAGCAGACATCATTCTATGAAGCTACGAGAATACATTTTGTGCGCGAAGAAAGTGCGTTGTGGTATTGTTGTGAATATAGGTCGAAGACTGACACAGAAGAGAAGAAATTGTTGAATAAAGCTGTCTGTGCGCATAAAACGCATTCTCATAGCTTCATAACAGTTATGGTCGAAGATATGATGCCACATGGACTATTTTAACGGTGTCTTCTTTACTATAATTCTGGCCCTTTAACGTGGTAGATCTATGCAGGGTCAGAAAGCTCTCAGATTTCATCAAAAAACGTCTTTAATTTGTGTTCTGAAGATTCACAAAGTCTTGCAACGAGGTTTTGGAACGAGGGCAAGCAATTAAAGGCAGCATTTGTATTTTTGGCTGAACTGAAGCTCAGTATTTAAAGTAGTTTTAAACTGCAATAAAGACTCCGTTACGTTGCAAGCGAACGCATTAAAGTAAAAAGTGTAATTCTCACACCAGTACTGGTGCTACATCACATAGTGTTTCTCCTTCATGGGCTGCAGTGAGATGCAGGGGGCGTGTCTTCAGCAGGGCCGCGCCCCCACTGCCCAGCCGTCAGTCACAGACGGAAGAGGAGGTGAGGTTGCCATGGGAACAAATGCTCTGTGTTAACCAGAAGGGAAACAAACAGTAGCGTTTCATAAAGTAACGTTCTTGAAAAGCAGGCTTGGTGTTTTGCAGAAGATGCCTTGAAACCTGAGATCTTTTGAAAAGTGTTTGTGTATATACGTGCATTTTTTGTGCAGGGGCAAAACTGGTGCCGTTTAGCTGTGTGCACTGATATTTTTTTCAGCTTCGTTTGAAGACGTGTTGTAGCATGGAGAGTCTGATCATAGATTTTGCAGAGATCTTCTTAGACCTCTGCAGCATTGCATAGGAACTCACAAGGGCAGATTGATTGGCCTTGCTGTTGTAAAAGTGAGGCAATGCTTTGCTATGTTTTTCTTTAGTAAAAATCGTTTTTGGCAAATACAGTCCTTGGATTCTTTTCGTTAGTATTCTACAGCTGTTAAATAAATAAATAAAATAATATATATAAAGGATGTATTAATATTAGAAGATTAGTTTGAACACCAAATTATATTTCTGTCGTTATGTTCCTAATTTTGAAGAATATTTTTGATGCTTTTTTACATACAGCTAAACATAAAACCTGTCCAAAACTGACTTAAGGCTTAGTCAACATGACGTGCTATATTCCTGTCCTTTATAGTCACATTATAGCTTTGCATAATAATAAACAGACTAAAATTCAAATCACTATTCATTGATGATCTTTCCCTCCACTGTAAATCCATTTTAAATCTCATTCATGCTTGGGCATAATCAAATATGCTGCGTTGCAACGTTAGACTAAGTTTTACATCAATGATGAGTCTCAGCAAATTATCATTTCAAATGATATACATATATATATATTTATTAAAAAAACACACAAATACATGTCTATTCCCACTGAAATATTTTATACGTTTTAGTGAGTTCTATAAAGCCACTTCCTAGAATACCTGCGCAAAGAATTTGTTTCCATTAGGTGGAAACAAACGAAATTTTATGAGTATCAAAAACATATCAATCAACCTCTAATCCGAATATGCTGTGTTTACAAGCTGCAATGTTTTTCTCGCTAAACAAGTATTGCACAGTTTGCCCCTCTAAAATAATTTTTCCGCCGTGTCCCTCCTCCTTTCCTCCTTTCTGTCTCGCTCCCCACGTGGACACAGAGGAAAGATGGGGGAAGCTGGCGAGATGTACGTCTCGCGGTAGTTGGATATCAGCGGCGTACCTGATCTCGACAGTGAGGCGACTGCAGCAGCACCCTCCCTCTTTCGCTCTCTCATATTCTCTCACGCTCTCCCTTGTAAGCTCCCTGAATAATTTTTTTTATCCATCCCCACACAGTTTCATTGTTCCCCTGTGCTTTGTAACTATGGCAGGCATGAAATGCACCTAAACGCAGAAAGCGGCTTCCCAGCCCCAACCTTCATACCCGTCCCCTCCGCCTCCTTTCCCCGTCTCCCCTTCAATAATATTTATAGTGCAATCTTTTTCTCACCCCCATCTTCTTTTTAGGGATTTTTTTTTCTTTTTCTTATTCACAAGTCCAATGCCATGCCCCGGCCCCCTCCGATTCCCCCCCTTTTTTTGCCTTAGCCCTCTCCCTTCGAGCTGACAGATACACTGTTCTCTCTTTCTTCGCCTTTCACCTCCCTCCACCCGTCCTGCCGGCCCGGCACAATGCCGACGCTTTCTCCCGCGGCCGGCCGAACGCTGCCCTGAACTAACAATATCAGCGAGGCTGTCTCAATGCCAGGGAGCCCCATTGTGTGCTGCCAGAGGGGTGTTAACACCCATGTCTGGACCCAATGAATAGTATTATTGTGTCTGAGACATGCAGCTCGCCCCCTCGGTTGCACCCTGCCCCCCAACTTCGCAGCGGTACCCCATTTTTCAGCACTTAACCCACTTTAAACCAACGTCATTTAGAAGTGAAAATCTGAGCACTTTGCAACACGCAGAAGTATAGTTTAGAAATAAAACTAAATAGTTTTGACCAGCGGGTACATGGGAAGATTGTGGGATGGTTCCCACGGTTAAGAAAAGATATCATAGAAATAATGATTTCCTGGCTTTGTGGAAATTAGTGAAATATCTAAACTGATATCTGTTAGTGAAGTTAGCCATTCGTTTTGTTCACGCTTTAAATGCACAGTGGGACCATAAAGGAATGTCCTTTTGAACTAATTTGCATGACAACGGTTGATTCCGGAATCATTTAAATAATTCCAGAGAAAGCCAAAGTGAAACGAAAACAAGAACACATTCTCCTCCTCTGTGATCTGTGTTTACAAGTAGCGTAGCTTACTTAGCGCCTGTTTAGTAAGTCCCGGTTTTGTCCGCTGTACGGGGGAAGCATCAGCATAGGGGCTCTAAGTGCACTTGGCAGACAGTTTCTTTCAGCCTGACATCCTTAACTCAAAAAATCTCCTGCCTCAGCTTTTTTTATTCCAAGGTTAGAAAGTTCACATTACTAACTGAGAGCAGATGCCAAAACATACACCTTGCACATCTCCCTGATCAAAGCAGTGGATTGACATTTGCAATGGGCAAAATGCTGAAAGTTAAGCTGAACTTGTTTTCTCTCTCTCCCTCGCTGTTGTTTTGGCAGGAGTCGGAAGACGAGCGGAGAGTGGGAGTAGCGCTAGTGGTGGAGGAGTGAACCCGGAGCAGGTGAACACAGCTGCGGACCGCCATGGGCTCTCTTCCATTGGTCCCGACTCTCCGTCTTTGGGTCTCTGAGAGACGGCAGGGGCCAGCCAGGGAGCGTCGGAGTGGGCAGGCGAGGCAGCTCGCTTTCCCCGCCGGCTACCGGCTCCTCGGCAGCGAGGAGGGAGAGAAATCAATACTGAGGAGAGATGCTGCCAGGGGTCGTCCAACGCTGCCTCCAGCCATGGAGCCATGGGAGCCCAAGTGTTCGGCTTTCTCTCTCTCGCAGCCCAATCTCAGTCAACTCGCATCAGCTAAAGAGAGGGCCAACAGCCTTGACGCTCTTCATGCAACACTGGGTGTGTGTGTGCTTGCGTGTGTGGTTCTGCCAGAGGGCCTTTCCAGCCTCGGCATCACTTGATAAAACTTTGCCTGCTGGAGAACGAGTAGAAAAAGAATGTCAAAGGTCTTTGTTTCCCCCAGCTTTGATTCCTTTTTCGCCATGAGTGCACATTCCCCCTGACTGTTGTAATGAGTGCTTGACGGAGATCTCTTTTACGCTAAATCAAGAGGCCTTCTTTTTTTAGTGGTCCTCCTCCTAAGCATGCACAAAGTGCTCTACATCTAAGAGAGCAGTTTGAAACCTTTTTCCACCTGTTTTTTTTTTTTTTTTTGATGGACACCACTATTCGAGAGGCTCGGAAAAGGACTTGGCCTTGATTTGCAGGTGAAGCGCCTGGCGCTTACCCTTCCTGCCACTTTGTAACCGCTTTCACCCTTGACCGTGGCACTTGATGGGTATTAATAACGGTGCAGACCAATCGAGGACAGTGCGAGATGGAGAAGTTCCAAAAAAGTTGTTCCCGCAAGGCTTGCAGATCCATTGGGATGTGGACAACTGAAACGTGGCCTGAACTAGATACTAACAATTCGGAAAGTGGAGTGCTGGTGGCAGTGGATAGTTCCTGTGTCCTTGGATGCTCAACGGGAAATCGGATTTGGTAAGGACATTTTTTAGTAATCTGCATGCGTGGGTTACATAACATCAGCTTTTGCGCTTGCTGGTGACAAGGTCCTGATTTGTGTTACGTAAAGCAAACAAAATGCCAGACGATCATATAGATACCCGCCATCCGTCTCGCCTCCACTGGGCAGTGCCTTCGACAAAATGGCCGCTGATGCCTGCCAGCTGTCTCCCTGCCAAGATGGCGGCACCTTAAACGCTGCCCATCTGCCTTATCAAGGGCGACTATGTAGATTCCAGATAATTGTATTTGCATATGCTTATTTCCCTCGCTCGTTATTGGCCCATCCAGTAATTCACGCCGCCTTTTGAAACACGCAGGGCATATGCGCCTGTTTCCTTGATCGCTTGTATCCTTTTACAGTCTGTCCGTCTTTATGTTAAGCTGCGGTAGCGTTCTGTCATTCGAAATGGGAGAAAAATATGGCGCTAGCACACACAAAGCATCTGATGCCTGTGCCATCTGTGACATCTGCGACTGGGTAGTCTAGCTACGTAAATCCCTCACTCGCAGGGCCCGGTTCCAGACAGCCTCCCATAATGACCTCATTAGCATGCACAGCACTCCTCACCATAGGCCCTGGTGCACTGCTGTGCCGTGGGACCCGACAATCCTCGCCCTTCACACAAACGCTCGCTGGGCAACATTGTGTTCCTCCTTACAATACAAAACTTCACACTTGTTTTATTACAATCATGTCAGCGGAGCTGAAGATCTGAAAGGGGCTTAGGCAGTTAGCCTGCGTGCTCAGGGAAATGTCTGTGTACAAAGTCTGTGGGGTTTTTTTGTAGCTATGTCAATGAAGTGGTTGTCCGATTTTATCCGTTGTAACTTTTTTTCCAACAGACGTGCTGTATTTACGAAAACACACAGACGGAAAAGTCTAGCTTGAAATTGGTGCAGCGCTGTAATCAAAACCAACTAGATCCGGTTGAAATTCGTAATAATTCACAGTAGATTGTGAAATGGAAAAAAAATTACAAGCTGGCTTTTACAAAAATGTAACATAAAAACAACCATAAAAAAGGAGCAACTTGATCCAAGTCGTAGTAACTTGCAATTTTCGTCATCTCCTACGAAATATTTCTATTCATCATCAGAGTTTTGACTAGATCTTCTCTCTAACAACTTTGTTTCATGGCAATTAAGGGTGTTAACATCTGACTCTGATCATATGGAAATACAAATAGTATTATATTAGAGATTATGTTTACGATATTTGCATTGCGTTACTTGCTCTATCCAACCAGAGGTGTCAAAGTAGACACCAATGGGCAACCCTACGAACCCTACGGGTGGAAATGTTTCGACTTGCGCAGAAGATGCAGTTGAGGTGAATACCACAAATTTGCGTCAGACGCGTCACCCAGTTTGCATCTTTGCATTCCCTTTTTCTATGTACTGTTAGGGATCACATCTGTAAACAGCTTAACAGATTAATGTTCAAATTTTGGCTTTTTTTAATACATACCTGAGCTAATCCATCTAGAATTTAGAGTGACCAGTTGTAGACTATTAGTTTGTATTGGTTTGACTTTCTTTTTCTCAATTTGGGTTAGCTTTTTTCAAACTAGCATATTGGAGGATAGTAATGCAGTTAACCGTCTACAATAACAGTTTCTCATATTGGTCGTATTGTTTGTGGTTCGTAGGTGGGATATGTTATGTGGGTGGGGTGATTTGGATTAAATTGGGAGGAGAGGGCAGTTAAATTTTGGGGTGGGGGTGGCTTATGCGTCTGTCTGGACATGTTGATGTCTAAAACGCATATTAGCAGCAGAGTGGTACGTCTGGGTCAGTCAGTCTGTTTTTGTTCCATATTTGCATATTTACAACAGCTGGGGAGCCCATATGTTTTAGCCTGAGCCAGACAAAATTATATATAGCCTGACACGCTAGCAAGGCTACCGCACCCCATGGCCCCCCTAAACAAACACAATCACACACACACACACACTGCAAATCTTGTGCCATTCAAAAATACCCCCCTCAAACCTGGGGAAAAAAGGAAAACCAAAAAGCTTTTATGCTAATCGCAGCGTTAGCCATGCGTGTGAGTACACTAGTGCAATTATGCATAATTCAGCACAAAGCTAGGCAGGGAGGCTGAGTACAGTAAATCCTGTTAGTAGCCAGCAAAGGCGGCAAAAGAAAGAAGGGGATGGAGGGGCGAGTGTTACGCCCATTAGGTGCCAGAATAAAGGCCACGTTTTCACCAGGACCCAGTGATATGTTAACCTCCCACTCCTGTTGTACAGGTGTAGACTTGTGGTGGACGGCACTAGATTTAGGCGTCACAAGATGTTGATTTGCTTTGTCCTGTCTGTGTGCTGGTACTTTCACATTAAAGGATTAGCCTCCCCATATTTTAATTCTGTCATCATTTACTCACCCCATTCCAAACCCGTATTATTATTTTTTTTGGAGGGGGGTTGAATGACATGGGTATATGTTAACTAAAATGAAAGCAAGTCTTTTAATTACATTATCAGATTTTCTCAGTTGTTCTCATAATGTGAAACCATATTTTATTTTATTTTATTTTTAATTACATTATTAGAGTTGTTATGCTTCGTATTTGATTCTATTGGATTTATTTTCTTTTAGAGCTTATCAATTAAATTATTAGTGCTACCTTTTTATTATCCGTTGTAATAGCTACCAGGCTTCAGTTGTTCTCACAACATGAAACCACATTCCTCCCGGCTGTCGTACCCACTTGTAAACCTTTTACACTTCTACCTTGAAGGCCTGAAAGTCTTAAAGCTTAATAACTGGGCTGAACTATCTCAAACGAGTGATATCCTGGCTCCAGCGCTCTGTCAAAATATAAAAAATGGCAACATAAAAAATCCCTTCCCTGCCTGTCTGCAATAAGCTTTTCTTCAATTCCTGATTAGCCTTGAAGAAAAACAGTCAGACCGTTTTTACATTTCCACAAGTGCTTGTAGCATCATGTGAGAGTGCTGTGGCTCCCCTCTGTGCAGAGACGGGCTTATACGTTTAATGTTTTAATGTTAGCTGTGCTTCAGCTCTGTCTCAACGTTATGAGGGGGTTTCTATGCTCTGAGTGCCTGCTGCTTTTATTTGCTTGGTTATTGATTGAATGTGGTCCACCCACAGAAGTAATAGTTGCTAAAAGCATTTATTGGCACTGCTCAGTTCTGCCAAGGCCATATGCAGCTTTTTTATTTATTTTATTTGATTTTATTCCACCTGTGATCTGACAAGTGGCTAGCCAGGCTAAAGACGTTTAAGGGAATCTGGCAACACAATTATATATATGTATTTATTAGCATAGTGGCTCATTTAACTCATTGAACATTTAAGAGTACTCATTAACTCACTAGCTTTCAGCATTTAGCGTGTGTTTATTAAAAGCAGGCCTCAATAATTGAATTTGTTGTGCAAATGTATCAAACTAGTGATCTAAAACGTTAACTTAATGCTTAGCATTTTAGTTGATAAAGGAAATAAATATCTCAATTCTTTTTCCATTTTTAAAGCTAGCAACCTACTAAGTAAGCATGTTTTCCTGTGTGCATGTGTATTAGCAGCTCTTTTATAATAGTTTAGTTTTTTTTAATAAAAAACTTGTTTACTTGCTGATTAGCATGTAGCATGCTAAGCTGTGTTTACAAAAACTAAGACCTTAAAAACCGTTTTTAGGGTTTAATCATAGCATCCTAACGGCCTAAACTGTTTAGTTCCTAATGTTTAGCATTTTAGCTGCTAAAGGATGTTTCATTCAGTTTTCTTTTTTTATTTTTCAAGTTTTTTCTTAAAGCTAGTAAATTGCAAATGGCTGCCTAATATTATCCAGATGAATATCTACATACAAGCAACTCAATTTTTTAATTTAGCCTTTCAATTTACTTTGTTTGAGCGCTAACAAGCTATTTTTAAGATCAAGTACAACACACCAGCATAAAATTGTGCTTCACCTTGATCTGAAAAAAGCTACTGGCGCTTTAAAAACACGTTAGCGTCAACCGCGGCTGATTACAGTCGGAGGGAAAACAGGCGTTTATCCAAGTCACTGATTATGTCATTTTTAAGCCCCCAAAACACAGCGCTGCGTGCGGAGTGTGTGGGGCGCAGAATTATGAAGCGAGGAGTGGAGTGTGTGAAGGAGAGAGCGGGAAATGGGAATGGAGTGCTGTTTGTATGATTAAACTGTCGGCTCGGTGGCACAGGCCACGTTGAAGAGCCGGGCCTGAGATTTGACCGTAATGAAAATGCCCCCTAACTGCACCCCCCCCCGCACACACCCTTTCAAAACGTTGCTTCGGACCAGCTTGGCTCTGTCTGTTCGCCGAGAAGAGAAAGGAGACGTGGAACAAGATAGACAGACAGCGAGAAGGAGAGGGAATGAGAAAGTAGCGTTCCGTAGCAAATGGTTTTGTGGCCGCACGCGATGTAGACAGATGTAGACGGGAAGTGTGAGGTTGGGGTGAGGGTTAGAACAAGTAACTTCAAATGAGTGTTGAGTTTTTGTGCTGTACCTCATATCCTGCCATTAAAGGGATAGTTTATTATTTACTTATGTTGTTCCAAACCTGTACGACTATATCTAATGTCGAACGCGAAAGAAGATATTATAAGAAATTTATTTTAACGGAAGTCAATGAGGTCCGAAATGTTAAATGGCTTCCTTTGTCTTGTGGTCTGTAGAAGAAAGAAAGTCCTCAAGGTTTGGATTGACATGAGGGTGTAAATGTATTTACATTTGTTGAACTTACAATTTCCATATAGACTTACTGTCCATATTATACTTCTGCAGGTGATGAAATCTTATATTTTTGTTCAAGTTTTACTCTATTCTTCATTTCAGTGTTATGGTGTTTGTACGCCAATTGAATTATTTGCGCAGGTAGATTACATGCAGAGTTGATGCAAAGACGCAAACAGAAGCAAATTTGTGCTTAATGACACAAATTAGGCGATGCAGTTGCCATGAAAACGCAATATTTGATTCAATTTTGTCTTTCTCGCAAGTTGCGAATTTTCATGACATGTAACCCAAGCCAGAGCTTATTGATGCGTTAAAAACATGTACACATGTAAAAATGTGCTTTGCTTATGGTGTGCACACACCCTTAAACTCACAAGGAACATGAGAGATCATAAACGAGCCGTTTTGCACTTTACTGCATGTGTCCTGGAGCAATCGTTCACTGCATAGCGAATGTCTCACAGTTTAGGAAAGTGATGGAAAATGAGTATATATGATTCAAAAAGATCACCGTTCGAATAAATTGTAAAATTTGTATGGTGATCTTTCTGGAAATTGCTAATTTTGTATGGTGTTACACACATGTAGTTTTTGAATTAAAAAAATGACTTGAAATCTGAGCATTCACACTGAGATGCAGTTTAATCTGATTTCACATCACATTTGGATCACATTCATTAACATCACGTTTTCGTAGTTTAGGCTGCACATGCTAAACAGATTTGAGTCAGATGTACCAAAAAAAATGGTTTTCGCTGCTTTTTGTTTAAATAAAGCTTAAGATAATGCATAAATGACCAAATGATGGATTGTTTTAATTCTGTGAGAATAAAGAAGTCCACACCACAAGTATAACCTTGCCAACCAATCAGAATCCATCCGTCTTTAATGACCTTGCATAGTTAAAGTGTCATATGATAAAAAAGCAGTGTGTGCTTATTATAAACAGAACATTATTATATATTGGTGTGAATGCTAATATAGTTATCCTTACACTTCTTGGTGTGAATATCCCTTAAATGAGGAAAAATATTGCACATAATGGTACACCAAGCACAGAAAATATTACTCTCCCCCTCAAAGACTGTCTAAATATTAGTCTCGGTCGAGCGTGGGAACGAGTAAAAGTGTCAAATATTCAGTCATTCGCTGGCTAGACGGCCCAGCTGCTCTATTCAGCTGCAGGTGAGGAAGGACCCTAGAGGTCAAGGTCAGCGGGGGGGGGGGTGTATGGTCAGACGTCTCGCTACACCCCGAATCATATTTGACTGGCAAATAAGGGGGTGCTTATTACGGCGGATTTTTTTCCGGCGCAAACCTGGCAACCGTATGTTTTCAACATCTGTCAATTGACAATATCGCGAGCTTGTTTTAACGGCGCCGTCAGCCGTTTATTTATAGCATCGGTCGCGAGGAAGCAACACCGGTTTCGCCGCATTTGTTCCCGCTGTTCGTCTCCTGCAGTGTAAACAATGATACCCCTTTAAGAGGAGGGCTTTTCTTCCTCTCAACATGTTTCTCCAAAGAAACCAAGTTTTTGAATAGCGAAGACGAAGACACCAGCCCACCCTCTGGAAGATTCCATTATTCATCTCCACCTATGCTTCATTAGCTCAGCTGAAAAAGTCTTCCCCGCACCAACACCCCCACCCTGTTCCAGCGTCTCAATGGACCGGTCCCCATCTTTCCCAGAGAGCCCCCTCTTCCTTGTCCTTCTCCGTTCCCCCTAATCGTCTCAGCTCGCGCTGAAATCAAGCTTAGAAACGCCACTGTTGTGAGCCTCTCTCCTTCCTTCCCCCCTTTCCGGCTCATTCTCTCACCTAGCTCACACACACACACACCCACACACACACACACCCACCCACTGCTTAAATCCCTATCAGCATGTCAACAAAATGTCCGCCCAGCTGGGGTTGACACTCGCTCGCCTCTGGGGCTTCACCTCCTCCTCGCTGACCCCCCTCGAACCCTCATGTTCATTTGTTCTAGAGCTGCTTGCGGACTCAAGTGTGTGATGGTAGTGTGTGTTTTAAAGCACCTGTGTGTTGTGCCAGTCATCAATATGAGGTTTAACTGAAACGTCTGATATAATGCAGGAAATAGATAGAAAATGAGGGAACTCTAGTTATTAGAATA
>JAUMHR010000082.1:6071340-6084137 GCA_032361145.1 Enteromius fasciolatus
GCTTTGAGTTTTGATAACTGGGCTAGGTTTGTTACTCAGATGTGGCAATTCTGCACTGAGCCTTTATCGCACTATGCAGCCAACTCAGGTGATAGAGCTTCCCTCAGGGCAATGAGTTGGTAAAATGGTGATTTATCTTTTCTATTACACAGTATGCTGTATTTTTCGCACTATTCGTACTTAGCAGTTAAGGCCTGGAAATGTGTTTGGAAAGGTCAGGCTAGGGATAAGGGCAGAGATGAATAGAGGAAGTGGCTTTGAAAAACGGTGTGTTTATGATGAGTGGAAGGCTACATGGAAAAATGTGAAGAGCAGACGGCGTGTTCCGGTATTTGTTTATCACTTTAATACCTAGCTCGTCGAACACGGATAGGCTCAGGAAAGACAAACCTCGTCGGATGTTAACAGAAGACATGTTAAATATGTTCTCTGTCATCGTAAAATAACCCTTCCCTGCTCGAATGAACGTCAAACGCAGGCTAATCTTAGAATAAGAGTGTCACGTTTGATGCATATTTCATCTCTTCTCTAAACGTATGTCAGGCAAGCCAGGCTCCTCGCTGCCAAGAACTGTGAAGTTGTTCCAGAACGCTGGTGTCAGCTTCATCCCACTGTTCTTTGGCTCTAAAATTACCTTTGGAAAGCGTCGTGTCCGCTGACTCAGACACGATTACACTAGGTGTCACCATATCTGCTCACCTTTTTCTTTTTGTCTACGTCTGGCTCCCTACTCTTTCCACTTTTGTGATGCTTTTGATTTCTCAGCCTCGCATAGCAAATGTTTGAAAGATCTCCGAGCACCATTTTGTTTTGTTTTTCTCATTACTTCCAAACCATTTGTGATATTGTGAGATTGGGGTGGGTCTGGGTTGAATAGGGCCACTCTGTCCCTTATGTGAACGTCACCCTAAAGTGAGCTGTCCGCTGGTCCCTGCTGACCATTCCTCCACTCCAGTGCTTCAGACGGCTTTTATGTCATTAACGAGCAGGAAGTTGAGACACTCATTAGGGAGGAATCAGCAAGGGCTCAAGCGTCACCCCTTTTAGAAGTTTTTAATTGCTTTAAGAGTAACATGAGAGTTCAGCTCCTGGATCTTCAACATCGTTAGATGTTGTTTTTCACTTACTGTAGTTTTTTCCATGAATCACTCAAGGCAGCTGAAACTTCAGTTTGAGTAACCTCTGTACTTGTTGACTGCGATTACAGTCTTGAGATTGCTATAATTGTCTTATAATTTTGATGGTTTATGCTGGTGGTTACTTTTATATCAAAACAGTCAGGGCTGATAATAATAAATAATAACTGAAAAACAGCTAGATTTGACATTATATATATGTATTAATGCTGCTAAACCATCTGTCTTGATTAATCTCATCCAAAACAAGTTTTTTTTATATAATATATGTGCTTATGTATATTTATTAAGTATACATAAATACAAACGCATGCATGTATATTATTTAAAATATATATTATGTTTATATATTAAATATATTTATATATAACATCAAATTTAAGAATATAAATATGCATGTAAATATTTTTAAAATATATATTGCATGTGTGTGTATGTGTATACATAATAAATATACACAGTACACATACAGTGGGTACGGAAAGTATTCAGACCCATTTAAATTTTTCAATCTTTGTTATAATGCAGCCATTTTAATTTTTTTTTCTCATTAATGTACACACAGCACCCCATATTGACAGAAAAACACAGAATTGTTGACATTTTTGCAGATTTATTAAAAAAGAAAAACTGAAATATCACATGGTCTTAAATATTCAGACCCTTTGCTGTGACGCTCATATATTTAACTCAGGTGCTGTCCATTTCTTCTGATCTTCCTTCATCTGAGTCCAGCTGTGTTGAATAACTTAAATGATTTTAGCAAATGGCTGCATTATAACAAAGAATGAAGATTTTTATGGGGTCTGAATACTTTCCGTACCCGCTGTACATACATACATTATGTAAAAAAATATATATTTTGGATGTGATTAATCGTTTGTCAGCACAATATATAAAATGTACATAATTTGTTCATTATTCATTTTTATTTTATTTTTATTTTTTACATATAGCATTGTAGTAATTTCATAAAATAATAAAAATGAAAAAACAAGTTATATGCATACAATAATTGTATATAGCTAATTCTACATTTATTTTAACAATAATATAATTAATGTAACATGGTAGGTTTCATGTGTGATTTATTAGTTTTATAAAAAAAAAAAAAAAAAAAAGATTGAAATGCCACCACAGCTTTAAAGTGACACTTACATAATTATTTTTATTATTATTTTATTTATTATTTTTTTTAAATGTTACATTAAATTGCAAGTGAATGCTCATGGCAGTGTTCACACCAGGGTGCATATCCATCATCTGCCATTAAAAAGTGCATGCGACACTGTGTGAAAATGATTTTGTAGCGAATAAATTAACAGATGTCAGCCGTGCCGAAAAGGCTATCCACCCCCCGTTTATAACCCCTCCGTCTATCACATTATTGGGGACCCGGAGGGGCCGTGCGCTAAGTTTGGCAGTTATGCAAATAGCAGTGTACTCTCCTGTTTTCCATAGTCATTACTTTTCTTTTATATCGTTTTCACCCACTCACTTCCTTTGTTAAATCGGTCCTCACTGAGAGCATAGGTCTTATAAACCGGATTCTTGTCAAAAGCGGCTGGTCCTCTAAAACAAGCCCACTTATTTACATGAGAGAGGTGGTTATTTAGTTGTCGTTGTGTTCTGAGGTAATTACAGTGGTTGAAAATGAAGAAAAAGAGGGAAAATGTCACCAAAAGGATATTGAGAAGTATCCCCCATTTTGTGCTATGCTGAACACAAACATCCATGTATCTTCTAATGCCATTTCAACACTCCTGTGTGTTGAGCAAGCTAGCGGACTGGAGGTAAACAACCTCATTAGCCGAGTTGTTATTACAGCTGATCTGCACAATTCACGACTCACAGATAGCGCGGCTCCTCGTGGGGAAATTAGGAAGACTCTCGGGGCGGGTGCTTGATACTGTTGTTCATTTTGACTGTGCATTCATGTGTGTATTTGCTGTAAGGGTGATCAACAACAATTAGCCCTAGCCCTATGGAATAGCAATGCTGCGTGAACCTGTTGTCATTTTCAGAGCCTCTGGTACAAATGAGCAGTGTTTTACACTGTAAAAGAAAATCAAGGTTCTTTATTTGCATTGATGGTTGGATTTGCTTGGAAGAACCTTGAAGATCCGTGGAACCTTTCCATTACACTTTATAGTGGATTCCTATGTTTGTGGATGGTTCTTAGCATAGCTTATTGAATCTGATTTGACCGTTAGCATCTCGCTCAAAAATTACCAAAGAGTTTTGATATTTTTCATTTAAAACTTGACTCTTCTGTAGTTACATTGTGTGCTAAGACCGATGGAAGATCAAAAGTTGTGAGTTCTAGACCGAATAATCAAGGAATTTTGCTGTTTTAAATAGGAAAAATATCTCGTTGGTCATTTTTGAGCGAGATGCTAACAGCCGATTCAGATGAGCTGAATGATTCAAAAACGGTAAAACTCAACTCTCTTTAACTCTAGAGGAGTTGGAAAATGAGCAATGAGTGTTCCTTTAAGAACTGTTCGCTGAAACTTTGGGTTACCAAAAATGGCTCTTCTGTGGCATTGTTGGGAAAACCCCACTTGTACACTATTAAAATTAAAGGTTATTTTTTAAAATTAGTGGTTCGTACCTGGAACCTTTCCATTCCACAAAAGTTTCTTTAGATTTATAAAATTGAAAAAAAAAAAAGATTTATATATATATATATATATATATATAAAAAGATTTATAAAAATATTATTTTTTACTTAAAGGTGAATTGTTAAAAAAGGGTTTCCATATTTCATCTCCCATAAAACAGCATTTTTAATAATCTAATATAAAGAATATGTTTCCACTATAAAGAACCTTCAATGGAAAGCTTTGGGAAACTATTTTGGGTTCCTCCCAAAGACCCGTGGGTAAACAGTTCTTAAAAGAACACTTTCTTAAGAACATTTTAAAAAACTCAAGAACTTTTTGAAGAATTGAAAGGTTCCATGGATATGATTCGTAATCGAGCCACAGATGTGAGGAACCTTTATTTGGATTTTTTTTTAAACATTATTCTCATTAAGAAAGCTGAAAGATTCTTAAGAATAAAATGGTTCTTCAGTGGCTTCACTGCAAAAACCCCCTTTGAACCCGTTATATCTAAGACCGTACATGAGCTGACAGATGTTAAGTGGCCTTCTAATGTAATGTAATTTGGACTGGTGGGTGATCTGGATCCTGGGAGAACACTCTAAGCCACGCTGTCCCCTGGTGGTGAGATTTGCCTATTGCAGCCGATCCACTACAAAGAAGCCTAATTTGATACTCAAAGTTGTTTTAGTGCTCAAGAGATATTCAGTGAAGTAAGATTTTTATATGCAGGCCAAAAACTGCTTCTACATACTGAAAACATTACAAGTTTGTGATTTCTGGGCTTTATCTTGTCCCTGGAACCTTTCAGAGAACTTACGAAATATATGGTTGTCAGGACTTCCCTGAATAGGTCGATGGGAACGGAAATATCAAAAGCGCTAGACTCGGCTGAACTTTACAAATATCACTGTGTCACAGTACGCCAGGAAATCTCCCCCTGCAAACTCGGCTTGACGGCTGTGGAGCTCTAATGGAGACGGTAAATGCCAGAAAGCTGGAGTACCCCATGTTGAGGGTTACGGTAATGATCAGAGCTGAGTAAACACTTGGTGACCTGTTGACCAATGCCACAAATATGACTGATGGGGTACAGACTTTTTAATTCATCTAAAATATCAAAAACCACACAGTCATTCCAGACAGCAAGCTCATTTTTTTCTGTTAGTAAACCCATTATTAGTTTTATTTAGCTAGAGTGAGAACTAGACAGTGGCAGAAAATTGTTTTGCATTGAGATGGAAAATGCCGCATTTATCCAGGGAACCTCATGCATACAGTTGAGAGAACTCAATAATGCATAATAATTTTCATAAATGGTCCTTTGTTCTGTTATCCTGGTGCCTACAGCAATAAGAGACAGCAAACGCAATGTAAGCAAACCTGTTGTCTTGGAAACATACTGGAAAAATGCCTCGGGTTGAAATACAACAATCAACAAGTTGCACAAGACAGAAAGATGTCTAAAACACATTATAGTCCTACTGTACTGTACTATATTTATACTGTATTACACTGCACTGCTATAGTATTTATTAACATTGTGAAGTAGGTTTAATTTTTATATTTTCATTAAAATTTTATATTGTTATATTATTTATTTACATATTATTTATTCATATTATATTCTTTTGTTATCTTTTAAAAAATATATTTTTTATTTATTTTAGTTATTAAGTCATTTTATAATTTCTATTTTTAGTTTGTTATTATTTAATTTAATATTTATATTTTATTTAATTTATTTTCAGTTCACAAAGGTTTTTTAAGGCTGGTTTGTTATGTTGAAAATATAAGTAGGCTTTCTTCTAAAAATAATATAAGCGTTCTTATGTTGAAAATATAATAAACAGCTAAGAATGTATATACCATACAGAAAATTTTTGAAAATAATAAAAAAAAAAAAAATAATAATAGCACTAGCAATAACAGCAAGATTTTTTTAATTAAAATTAAATTAAAATTTAAAGCACATATCTAAATTGACTGTGATTTAAATATACCGTGTTGTTTATTAATTTATGTCCATTCATAATGCGTTAATGCTGTAATTTAGTATCAGCTTCCAGCAGGGGGCTCTGATGTTACGACCATACAGTAAATTATCGAAAGGCTCCCCGTGTTTGAGTTGTGAAGTAAGGGCCTGTGTTGTACAGTTACGTTGTAGCCCACATTAAACTCCCAGTAACAGAAGCTCTTAGTGTGGCTAAACAGGCTTTAGGCAGCGAGACACCATGCCTGGAATGGAAGGCATGTCTAACACAATGTGCTCAGAATACACACATAAATGTCAGGTGCTGTATTGCAGTCCTTGGTTTCCATGTAATCAAACCCACCCAGTTTATATCTTGGCACTTGTTAGCATTCATGCCGAAACATAAAGCATGATTTATTTATCGTGCCAACTGGTAAGCTAACACCATGCGTGTCGTGAGCTCTGTGTCAAAGCGTTTTGTCTCTTTGTCTGTCTTTTATAGTAAAACGGAGGTGGCGACTGTTGAGACGGAGCTCCTGAGGGACTATCGCTTTGGACAGCAGCAGCTGATTGAAATATGGGGCCACGCTTGCGCCATTGCCATCACAAAGGTTGGTTTGACGAGCAAAGATGAATTACGCCATTGTGAAGTGGCAGTTAACATACCTAAATCCTGAATCTAATCCTGTATTTACTGTACACAAGCATCGCTGTGATTTACACAACTCCGTGCATATACCACTCGTCTGTTGGCGAACTTCAACCAATCCTCTTAAGAGACGAGGCCCTGCTGCATTCGATGATGAAAACAGCGGGAAATCTTTGATCTCGCTGTTTCTGTAGAGGGTTTGATCGTGTCTGCTGCTTTGGGGGGTTTTCTCATGAAAAGGGGTTAAGAGTATGATTCAGAATAGCAATCTGGCACTTTCGCTTCGAAACAGACAGCAGCGGAAAAAGATTTCGTGTCTGTCCGTTAGACGAAGTTGCACATGTCAGACATTAGTATAGTTACAGTTTTGGAGATATAAATGTGCAGTTTTTAGAAAGAGTCGCAATTTCAAAAAATATTGCAATTGTAAGTTAAAAAAACATTGTAATGATGAGAAATAGTTGCAGTTTGAGCAAAATGTTTGTGAGATTATACTGTATAAAGCCAAAATCTGTGAGAAATAGTCACAATTGTAAGAAAATGAGAGCATACAAATAAAGTAAATTGTTGCAAATCTACGAAAAAGCCTTCATTTGCGAAATGTTAATTAACATTGTGAATTACTGTATAAAGCCGTAATCTCTGAGATATAAATCTGCAATTACGAGAAATAGTCGCAATTATAAAAAATGCCACAATAATGAGTTACAAAAAGTCGTAATCATAATAAATATATACAAAACAATTGCCTCTTTTTCGAAATATTTATTCACGAGTTAGTGTAAAGCCACAATCTCTAAAATATACATTTGCAATAACGAGAAATAGATGTCTAGAAATAGAAAACACATTTTATTTTATCTATAGCACACCTGTACGTACAATTTATTTTTTATTATTGTTTTTGTTTTATTCTTTTTTTGTGTTGTTGTTGTCTCTGTGTACTGGAAGCTGTGACACCAAAACAAATACCTTGTATGTGCAAACATACTTGGCAATAAAGCTCTTTCCGATTCTGACTCTGAAATAGTCGCAATTATTTCAGTTATTATCAGTAATTATAACGAATAGTTGCAAATCAGCTGCCTCAATTGCGAAAAATTAATTCACATTGTGAGTTACTGTATAAAGCCACACTCTCAGATCTGCATTACGAGAAATAGTCACAATTGTAAGAAATCTCGGAATGAGTTCGAAAAAGTCGTACTTTTGAATTATAACAGCTGCAAATCTATGAAAAAGTTAGGTTATAAAGTTGTAATTGCAAAATATCACACTGCGAGATACAGTCAGAATCTCTGAGATGAAAAAATGTGCATTTACAACAAATGTCACAATTAAGTCTCAGGAAGTTATTAATTATGAGAAACAGTTGCAGTTCTCAGAAACAAGGGCGCACTTGTGAAAAATGAAGTCATTTTGTGAGGTGTATTCACAGTTTCTAAGATATAATTTTGTGATAATGTGAAATTGTCACAGCTAGAGGAAATGTAACAATTATGTGTTGCAGAAAGTAATACTTGTATAAAAATATGAAGTGAAATATGTCAAATAAATAAGAAATAAAGTTGCAATTATGGGGACAAAAAAAGGAAAAAGACAGAATTTTGAGAAATACAATAGCTATATATATATATATATAGAGAGAGAGAGAGAGAGAGAGAGAGAAATACAATAGCAATTATTTTTATTATTTCTTTATTTTAATCTAAGCCAGAAATAGGCTTGCATACAAAAGGGTTACAAAAAAGGTGATGTAGCTTTTTTTTGAGAGGTAATGTTTATGTATCTCGCCTTGAGCACTAAAATCAGCACCAGTCGGGTTCATTCACCTCCGAACTGCACTTTGCCTTCTCCTTAAAAATCCCTTGTGACAAATTCAATGCACCGTCACAGAAGGTGTTGAAAGTCTTTGGTCTGTGGCCGGCCTGCAGTCGGGCGGTCTCGGGGCCTTACGTCTCAGTGCAGCCTGAGGGTTGCGATAGAGCCAGGCCAACTCAAACCAGACCTCTGCGGTCACCATTCCATCTGGATTCAGTCAGGCTGACAGGCAGCGCGGGGCTCCTCTTGACCTACCTGAGAGTCGGTTAAAGCCCCAAATTGTTTCCTGATTTGGCTTGTGCGAATTTTAACCCTTGTTAAGAAGCGTTTTACAAACTCAACCTTCTGCCCCTCCAAGGCTCGCGGTCACCAGCAGCTGCCTCGGTTAGCGTCAACAAAACTTCCTGCGCTGTGACCTCTGCGAGGTCGCCATAAATTGCAGCTAAAGAAAACACGCCGACCGGTAGCTCTGAGACAAGCATTACATCAGCACGCTTGTGTGAGGGGGGTGGGTTGGAGTGTTGGTTGTATTTTACCACATTGTGATTTCACAACCAAACTATCCACCGCAGTGGATGCCAAGATCAACATCATCCGTCTACATCGGGGGGGATAAGTGCTTTGGTGTTGAGCTACGTCAAGGCTGGTGTCTGCGATCATTCCCTGCTTTGGATATCAGGAAGTTAATTTTATCAATGTGGCTCATGAAACGTTTTGAGTGAAAAATGCAGACTGACGTTACCTCTCGTACAATGCTGTCTGTGATCTCTCTTAAACCGTGTCCTAACCAATAAAGACTTTGACAAGCAGGCTGTGATTTGCGCAGCACCAGTTATTATAGTTTTTGTTTATATTATATTTATAATTAATCATTTTAACTGTCAGTTTTTGTTAGTTTTCTATGGAAGCCCGTTTCCGCTACTGAGTACAAAATTAAAAAAAGGTTATTGCGACGTTTTAATCTCACAATTCAGACTTTTTTCTCAGATTTGCATGATACAAATTCGCAACTCTGACTTATTTCTGAAGAGTTATGAGATATAAATTTGCAATTGCAAGTTATAAAGTCAGAATTACGAGTTATAACGTCACAGTTGCGAGATATTGCGAGTTATTAAGTCAGAATTTTATAACTCACAATTGTGTGATACAAACTTGCAATTCAGATTTTTTTCTCAGAATTATTATTATTTTTTACTATTTTTGTCCAGTTGTCCACACTTTGCTACTTTAGAGCCCCGTCTGTAAAATCTCATTATTCCAAAATCTAACAAAAGTATTAAGACCAATTCGTATGTATTTTATGACGTGGATAATTTGTACAAATTCGTACGACCTCACTCAAACGATTTTTCTAAAACCGTTGATGGCTACTTTTAGGGGCGGGGTTAGGTGTATGTCATTTGTACAAATTCATACAAATTGGCAACTCGTAAAATACGTACATCACATGCGCAACACATTAAGTAAATTTAGACAGTAAAAATGACCCGTTATCTGGTTTGGACAGGTTGTGTGTTGGCAAATATTATTTAGTTTGCCCTTGGTTTGTTTTCTTATCATTATATGACATTTCTTTGCCGTAAATTCACATTCTGCTGTTTGTTTAATCTGAATTTTAAAAAAGGCATTCTCACTTTATTTCTTCATTTAAACACAAGCTCTGGTGTTAATGTGTGTCAGGTTGAGGGTAAAAAGTGCAAGAGCAATTAGTCAAGACCCTCTCTAGAGAGCTCATGTGCTGGAAGCATGGAAGTGAAATCTGTGGGTTCAACGGCTCCGAACAGGAGCAGATCAGAGCGGCGGTCTCCAGAGTCCTGGCAGGAGTTGACACAACGGAGGATTCCAGCACAGCTGCAGCAGACCTGTAAAAGAAATGAACAATGCATCCACTGGCTACTCTCAGGAACACTCAATTCCATGTAATTTTCCAGAGAAGAAGAAATGGACAGAACACAGACAAAGGGAATAGATGTTATTTCATACAGCTTCACGTGAACTGATTGTCAGTGTCACATGGTTGAACTTCTAGGAATTTTTCTGGATGTACAGTTTACAGTGAACATGATTTTAAGCACTAGCATGGGCCTCAAATGAATAACCCAACCAGCAAAGCTTTTTATCAAGACTACTGCTGAAAACACCATGAGAGGTATCTTTCTGAAGTGTTTTATTTATCTGAATCATTAGCAGATTATGTTAAGGTTTTATGGTGTGCATTCCTGGAATTTCTTGGAAGTGAATGTTGGTAGTGCACTTGATTTTGGCAATGGGACAGCTCTAGAAAGGGTTTCCCGCAAAGCACACTACAGTATTTTAACCTCAAAGTGTATTGAGACACCTCATAGCTAAATCCATGTCAAGTGGTGCAATTAAACTACAGTGCGACTATTAACAGTTGCAAACTTAAGAAAAATATCTGACAGGAATATTTTGTTACAGTACTTTTTAAACTAATAAACTTTACTAATAACTGACTGTTTGCAAGGATACTCACAAAGACCTGAATTCATTTGTTTGTGTATTTGTCCATTCTTAACTTCGTTCATCAAAACAAAACAGCTTGCTCCGCCCCCTGAAACAAGTTTTCATTATCAAGCCCTCTTAGTTTTTAGCCCCTCCCCTCCGGTCACATAGAAACCACTTTTCGAAATCCAATTTTATCCATTTTGAAAAACAGCTTAGTCACGCATCTGAAAATATAATTAACAACTTTGCTGAGTGTAGTTAGTTCCTCTGAAACACTGCCCATTATAATCAACTTTATTGACAAGCAAACTTTTGGCCAATAGGTGAATTCCCTACTCGGATTGCCCTTTAAATGACAACAGATGGAGACAGACATTAATTTTCCACACTCAGACACGCATTCAACTCTTGTTCACCCAGCGCTGTGACGAAGACAACCAGCGATGATAATGTAATCTAAACTTCATCAGCTCTGTAATGGAACATCCATGTCAGCTGATAATTTCTCTCCAAAGTGCCATTAGCTTCATTAGCGTCTGGCTTCCACTCTTTCTCGGAAGTCTGCAATTACGCCCACGCTTGTGCCGCGGTCCATATTTCAGCGGCGGTAAATTGGAGATGAATATAACATACGCATTACCTGTTGTTTTTACTTCATTAGTCTGTTCATAACATCATCTTTATGGCAAGATACTCATCAGGTGAACGAGTAACATTCCAACTTGACTAAAAAGACTTTAAAATATAAAATAATGCACAAGCATTCGCGTAGATGACTATAAGACATTTGTAGTTTGATTTCCCTAAAGTGAGTTAAGAGAGTAAACACTTGCTTGGTGGTTCTATTAAAACGTTGTTTGTTTATATTTCCAGCCAGGCATAGCAACAGCTCACCCAATGACATGAATTTGGGGCGTGGCTATCTGTTTGGCTGACCAATAGCAGATGGAAACCTATTTGAAAACAATATAGTTCTGTTTAGCAACAGAAATTACGTGCCTCACCTTTAAAGACTTGTTTTTTTTTGAGTGAGTACGTGCTTCGGAAAATCTGAACAGCTCTGGTTCAGTTTAGAAACCTGTCAGAAAGTGTGTTATTTTAAGGCTGCATCCTGTGGCAGTGTCTCCATGGCTCTTTACTATTGCTGGGTTATTCTGATGAACATTACCTCTGCAAATGCAGATTGGACTGAAATGAGATGTCTTCCTCCCTGTTGAACTGTCTCTCTCTCTCTTTCTGTCTCTTTCCAGGCTTTTCCTTTGAGCTCCCTGAGTAAAAAGCAGCCCACCCTGCTGGTTGTTTGTGGTCCTGAGCAGAACGGCTCCATTGGTCTGGTCTGTGCCCGCCATCTGCGCATGTTTGTAAGTATAGAGCACTGTGCCGAAGGCCACGGAGAAAGAATGGAGTGGTGAACGGGGTGCTGCATTGTTGTTTAAAGTCAACAAGTATCATAATTGAGCCTATTTACTAATGCATGCTTCTGGTATCATTGTATATGATTCATTGCATATTTACAAATAAATGCTAAGGATTTTATTTTGTAATCGGGCCAAAGGTATATCGATTTTTTGTTTAGTTTTTAATTACATAAGAGCTTGCTTGGCGTCTGAAACAAGTTTTCTTTCTGATGACATCATCGAGTCCTCTTAATTTTCAGCCCCTCCTCTCCTATCGTATAGAAACCATTTTGATAAATAAAATCAAGCCCTGCCCTTTAATGTTTGTTATTGAATATACTGTTTCAGCCAGAAATACGACACATTATAAAAGTAAAATGGGTGTGTGGATGCTTTTTATGTTGACGTTAAGTTTATCTTTATTGAAAGAAGCATTGTACTGCATTTGCATGAAGGCTATGGAATGAAATGCGCAATAAAAACTTGCAATTTCCTTTTTCTTTATTTAATTTTTTATTAGAAACAAACACCGAATTGTGAGATATAAACTCAGAAATTCTGTCTTTTCTCACAATTTAAATTCTATTTAATTTAAGTTCAAATTTCTAAATGTTGACAATCTCAAAATGTGGAAACTTTATTCCCTCTAAATTCAGAGTTTTCCCTTGCAATTGCAGGTTCTATCTTGCAACGTAGACTTGTGCATTTTTTATCTTGCAGTTATAGGTTTATATCACAATTTT
>JAUMHR010000082.1:6087747-6103614 GCA_032361145.1 Enteromius fasciolatus
CAAATGTATGGTTAATGTTTGTATCTTTAAAATCGGTCCATCAGAAAAGCAGTTCTAGGCTATGAAATATAGTTTGCACTGTTTGATTAAATAAAAGTCCTCTTATATAGAAGTGTTTTGCTTTGGTACCGAAATTGGTACCGAGAACCATGGATTTTTACTGGTATTGGTACCAAATACTGAAATTTTGGTACCGTGACAAGACTAATTTAAACAGTAAAATAACACAATTAAAGAGACAGTTTTTAACTGTTTCTGAAAACCTGCCACAATGATTGTTAATTAACCACATATTTCCCCCTAAATTTTGACTAAAAAGCTTTGTGGAGCCAGTGGGGTTTATGGAGTGCTTGCTCAGTGACCTGTGGAAAGGGCCGTAGAACAAGACGTAGGACATGTCACAGATCTTCAACTAAGATTCAGTGCAAAGGACGACCTGTGGAGGTCCAAAAGTGTGGAAATCCATGTCCAGGTATTGTGTTTTACAAAATACACATTCTCTGAAAATGATTTTTTTGCTACAGTGAAATCAAAACACACATTTTATTTTTACAGTGGCATGCAAACGTGTCTGTCCTGGGGGACGTCCCAGTAAGGACTGTAGCTACTGCATCTGTGATGGACCAACGCTGCACGGGGAGGTTTTCAGTGTTACAGGAGTCCCTGTGCCAAACGCCACAGTGGCTCTGGCTAGCCAAGCCAAGGTTGTCCGTGCCCACACTGATGCCAAGGGTCATTTCAAGATTGATGGACTGTGCACCAGCCCACAGACCCAAGTGGTCATAAGAAAGGATAAATTTTCACCCGTAACTCTCCCTGTTTCCAACAACAGCACTGATGAACTCTGGGTACGGGCCATCTTACGATCCTCAGGTAAAGACAAGAAGAAAACTTTGGATATGGATGATCTCACAGTAATAATTTCATGCACCGTTTCATTGTTGGTTTCTCCATTTTATGTCTTACAGAAAAGCCATACATTGAAAAGCACCCAGAAGACAAAGTGCGTTATGAGGGACAACGTGCAACCCTTTGCTGTAGAGCAACAGGATCACCAAAACCTGACAAATATTACTGGTAAAAGTCAACACAGTTTTTTTATCGGTTTTCTGACAAATGCTGTGATCTTATAGTTACATAAAAATCTATTTGTTTGATCCAAAGGTACCACAATGGAACCTTACTGAATCGCACAATATACAAGTATGATGAAGATCTGATATTGCGGGACCTGAAACCAGAGCACTCAGGGCAATATCACTGCAAAGCAACTAGTCTGACAGGCAGTATAAAGTCTACTTCAGCCGTCCTCACTGTTTTCGGTAAGTGCAAAACCATTTTACCAGTCAACAGGGAACATTACAGTATTTTTGCAAACTGTCCCTAAAGAAGAAAAATAACCCCAATAAATATTGTGGTCTCCAATGAAATATTAAAGTCTATAATGTCTACTGACATCTGCGGTGCAATATTTTATTATGTTTAAGTTGGTAGAAAAAAACAGTTTCTAAACAAGGAATGACTGGCAAGAAGTCGTGGTGGGCAGACTAAAATCCTTAAATCCCGCCGCTTTCCATATTAAAGTGAAATTCAAGCTTGTCTGTAAATCCTGTTTTTTTTCATCCTCAGACAAGTATGCATTTCCACATTTGCACACATAACTACACATTGTGAAAATTCCCATGATGCTTGTTATCCAAGATATAGATTGTCAGAAATAGTCTGTCGAAATGTGTGCTAAAGCAATCAGCCTCTAGACTTTGTCTGAGGGATCTCTTAGCTTCTTAATCATCTTGGCATACGAAATGTGCTTTGTTGAATGAAACTCTAACACCTGTCACAGCAGGGTTCTTAATGGAGGGTGATTAATGTGTTTTGTATTTGCTCTTGCATTTAAACAACAGCTACAGGAGAAAAGTTTTCCATTAATTAAATTTCATCAACCTCAAATAAGATTACACGGTTGCTCTCTCCAATAAGTGTCATTTTAAAGGAAACACAGCACTCTTATGAATAAATGAGCAGCCTTTACAGTAGAGTGGTAATGTGACAATGACTGCTGCCATTAATATGGTGACACAATGAGATCATAAATTTGAATCAGAACCAATACTTTGGCAAGTCATCAGACTTCCTTTTCAGGCTTCCAAGTTCAGTGACCCAGTTTTACAGTGATCTATACAGAATAAATACAGAATAGTATGTAATTTTCAGTTTCTTTGTTTCAAGCATAATAAGCCAATAAATAAGCCTTTTGTCTATATAAATATTCTGCATTCTTTGAAAATGTTGCACACTGATCTCAGATTTTGTATTTTACAGCTAAAGGAACACCAGCATGCAACTCAACACCTGAAACTCACCTGATCAAATTGCCATTAGACTGCAAGCAGCCAGGAACAGACTCCAAGTTTTACAATGCAGGTCGCTGTCCACACAACAAATGCCCTGGATCGCTGGACTTTGACATGCGTTGCAGAGATGGATCTGGCTTCTGCTGTGGGGTCAAACAAATGGATGCTAGAGAGATCAACTGCGGCCGTTACACGCTGCCTATCAAGGCTGTTAGTGAGTGTGGCTGCCAGACTTGTGTGGAACCCAAAATTCTTGTACGGGGGAGAGTAGTGTCAGCAGATAATGATGAACCCCTGCGCTTTGGATATATTTACATAGGGAAGGAACGGATAGGTACCACGGGATATCAGGGTGGGTTCACAATCCAGGTATCTCCAGATACACAGCGTCTTGTGGTAAACTTTGTGGACCCTTCTCAGAAGTTCATTGACACAATCAAGGTTTTTATCTTTGACAAGAGAGGAGGTTCTGTTTATCATGATGTTAAAGTGATGAGGAAGCAGGAACCTGTTGATATAAATGCTGCAGAAAGCAATACCATTTACCTAGGTGAAATCAAAGATGAGGACCCCATTGGTCAACTGGTCATACCTCCAAACTCTTTCCATAAAAACACAGGGGAAGTGTACGAAGGGACTGTTAAGGCCAGCGTCACGTTCCTTGACCCACGCAACATTACCATGGCTGCTGCCGCTCCTGGTGATCTCAACTTTGTAGACAATGAAGGAGACATGCTCCCTCTCAGGACATATGGAATGTTTTCAGTAGATTTCCGAGATGGAGCAAACCAGGAGGTTCTAGGAGCTGGCGCAGTCCAGGTTCTTCTAGATACGGAGCATGTAAAAATGCAGGAGCACATCCCTGGTATGAAACTCTGGTCTCTCAATCCCGAAACAGGCATTTGGGAGGAGGAAAGTAACTTTCAACCCACTCAAACTACTATTGCTGGCAGCGGGAGGAACAAACGTGAGGAGCGTACCTTCCTGATAGGGAATATGGAAATCAGGGAACGTAGGTTGTTCAATCTCGATGTACCTGAGAACCGAAGGTGCTATGTCAAAGTGAGGGCATACATGAGCGACAAGTTCCTGCCCAACGAGCAACTAGAAGGAGTGGTAATAAACTTGATAAACCTGGAGCCTAAGCCTGGCTATTCGGCGAATCCAAGGGCTTGGGGACGCTTTGATAGTGTGATAACAGGACCAAATGGTGCTTGCCTTCCAGCTTTCTGTGATGCTCAGAGGCCTGACGCATACACGGCTTACGTCACGGCTATAATGGGAGGTGAGGAACTGGAAGCAGCCCCCTCAATGCCAAAAATGAACCCAAACATTATTGGTGTGTCTCAGCCATACTTAGGGAAATTAGACTACCAACGCTCTGATCATGAGGATCCAGCACTTAAGAAAACAGCCTTCCGAATCAACCTAGCCAAACCAAACCCTAACAATTTTGATGAAACAAATGGACCAATCTATCCTTTTCAGAGTTTAATTGGGTGTGAAAATGCACCTGTTGATGCCAACCACTTTCGTTTCTTCCGTGTCGAAAAAGATAAGTATGAGTACAATGTGGTACCCTTTGAGGAGAGTGACCTCACATCTTGGACTGGAGATTATCTTTCCTGGTGGCCGAATCCACAAGAGTTCAGGGCTTGCTACATCAAAGTTAAGATTCATGGAGCTACAGAAATTATGGTAAGGTCAAGAAACCTGGGTGGCACTCATCCTCAGACAAGAGGTCAGTTGTATGGCATTAGGGACATTCGTAGTACCCGTGACTTACACCATCCTAATACCTCTGCTGCTTGTCTTGAGATCAAGTGCAGCGGGATGCTCTTTGATCAAGGTACTGTAGACAGGTCACTTATTTCTATTATCCCACAAGGTAACTGCCGTCGTGTTGGCATCAATGGTCTCCTGCAAGAGTACCTGATAAAGCATCCTCCTGTTCTTCAGAACAATGAGTCTCATGCATTCAATATGTTAGCTCCTGTTGATCCACTTGGACACAATTATGGAATATACACCGTCACCGACCAGAACCCAAGGGTTGCCAAAGAGATTGCCATTGGCCGCTGCTTTGATGGAACTTCAGATGGTTTTTCCAGGGAGATGAAGTCAGATTCTGGAGTGGCACTGACGTTCAGCTGCCCTAAAAAGACTGTGAATCGTGAGAGCTTATTCCAGCGATTGCAAACAAATCCTGGCCTAACATTAACACAGATGGCACGAGAGATGAGGGAGTCCCAGGGACTGCAAGTCAGAAGAGGGTCAACCCAAATGGTGGCCTACCCTTTTGGCCAACAGGGCAGGAGCCAGAACCGCAGAGCCACGAACACTAACAGAAGGAGACCAGCTACAAGGACACAACCAAGACAGTAGATCTTTCTTTAGGTGAGTTCTCAGAGAGTCAAAAAAACAATAATTTCAAAATGTTGATAAAAATAAAGTGTACGTTTTCCATCCTCATACAGGTCTTTTGGATTGAAGAGAGTGGAAAAAAAAGAGACTCAAAAAAACTTCTATGGAAATCCCAAACTTGGCCAGCCGGGTGAAATTGGATGCTCTGTCCTAACGGAGCAAAATCCTCACCTGATTTATCCGAACACATTTAAACTCTTTCTACTTGTGTATGGAAAACTGTCCTCTCATACTTCCTCAAAGTTTGCTTCATTGTTTAAGACATTTATTTTTAGTGATTAGGCCAAATACAACTCTACAAGGCCAATACAGACTGACGTCAGTTATTTATTTCCAAAGTTAAGACTTGCTTATGTGGAGCGTCCTACTTTTAGATCAGTAATTATTCACTCATTTTCTCTAATTGATCAGGATCTTCCATTGATGATAGGCTAAATAGGTAAGACAAATCTGTATGGGTTCAGGTCAAGTGTGACAGCTGCTAATCCTTTCATCAACCATGTATTCTGCTCTATTGGAGGCAATGAACAAGACCAGAGGCAGCAAAGATGTTCTGTCTCGCCTCCTGTTCCACGTCGCCATTCCAGTTGTGATTTGGCCAACTATTGGTCTGACCAAAGCATGACTGACCCCTGCCAAGAATAGCATCCCTTAACAGAATGGATTGCCAAGGTAGACTAAACAAACCTGTGGTGAGACAAAGAATAATATAATGGCCCTAACTTCAAAAACAAATTGTTTCATTTTTTTGCGCCCTCTTCATCCTTTTGACCATATGGCTGGCCTAATCAAAATTTCTTTTGATATGAAATCCAACTAATACAGTATCTCAGTGTATAATGTCTAGATCTTAGAGTAAACTGATTGTATTTTGTTTCTTGTTTCTGTTTGTCTCCTAAAGTGCAATATTGTGTTCCAATAATGACTTGAGAGTCCTGGCAAAAACGTCCTATGTTATGAGCCAATCAACCATAGGTCTGTTAAAATGTTGGGCTATTCCATTAGTAATTGCATATCTGAATGACAAAAAACATAGCACCTGTTTTTTAAAACTTAATCCTAATAAATTTGCTAATCCCTCCTCTTTTATAGCCAGCTGACAATGCAACATAAATGCAGTTGCAGTATTTTAACTCCAACCTAAAGTAACAAAAATCCAATTGTGCGATTTCAACAATGAATCAACTATTAAAAAAATAAAACGTGGACCTGCATAAATTGGACATTTATAGCCTTTGAGGTATATTGTGTAGGTAGCATTGCAAATAGAAAAAGGAATTTGTCCAATCCCTTACACTTTCACTATTCTGTATTGGTTCAAAGAAGAAAGTTAATTGGGTTGAGGGATTACAGCGCACGCTTTAATAGATAATGCTGCAAAATTTTATTTTGTCTGTGTGTCCAAAGGTGTACAGCTGGAACGATGCAGGTGGAATACAAACAAAATTAAAATAAAATTCTAAAATAAAAACAAAAATATACATTGGAATTGGAAAAATCAATCTGGAATAAAAATGAGATGAACAGAATAAAGTTATTGGGAAATAATCCAATAAAGAAATGTATGATATTATTGCATTTTGTCTAAAATTGCAATTGAGCACAAAGTTGCAGACTATCTGAACAGACTATTTAAAATCATTAATATCTGAGTTTTTTAAAAACATTGCTATGTTTAAAAAGTATGTCAAAATGTGACACAAACGGGACAATTTTCACAGTCATGGCCAACTAGGAAACACAATATTTAATGATAAAACACATTTTTTAAACTGTAAAACACATGGCTTCAGACCAAGTACACACGTAAAATTATTGAAATCCATTATTTCCTATCCCAGACAGTTTCACCTGTAAGTGATGTTGAGTCGTACATTTGTAACTTGAATAAATTTAAACTTCTGTAATTTTGTAATATATCCAGTTAAAGTAACTTTTGGTCTTTTAGCATATCTATACTGTACATTTCTGTTTAAGAGAATAGATGGAGTTGGATATTGGACGAATATGGTGCTAAAAATTTTTTGTTGCCCTCCAGTTAGCTTTTAAAAGTGTTTGTCCTCGCTTCAACTGTCTGGCTGGTCTCAGGGAGACTACAACTTTTCCAGGAATAACCTCTGGCAAAATGTGCATTGATAACTCTACCACTACACTACAAAGTGAGAGTTGAATAGTTGCCTTTGCACTCTCAGAAATCTGTTTTCATGCTTGCTTCGCAAACATTTTACATAAAACACGTTGAAAATCTATGCAAATCAAATTGTAACTTATACTGCATGATATTTCCCATCTTGCAATCTCAAAAGCCAGTTTTATGTGTAAATTGTGGATTACAATGTCTGTCAAATTTACCAGAATGTAAATAAAGATCTCTTGTAAACATGTTCTGTTGACATTGCTTTATTCCATTAACCTTAAATAAAAAAAGATGTACACAAAAAAATAAACACAAATCATAAGCACGCACACAACACAGGATTTATCACAATTGTTAACCAAACGTTAATAATAATTGTAAAAATTTAAATAACCCAACAATAAATATTTAGCATAAAACCTGTCAAAGCCAATGTTTAAGCATTGCATAGCTTTAACCACCTATTTCTCATGAACTTATATTTTATAAAGATACGATAATCAAATACCGATGGTGATAAAATGGAAAAATTCGAAACTAGAATTAATTTATTTGTTTTTGTTTTTTTACAAAGACCTCATGAAATCACAAGGTTAAGTGAGTCGAACCAAGTAATTAATGAAATCCTCAAAAGTCCCTTAATTTTTTCCCTGTGGTAAAACGTAATTTCTACCTGACACTCAAGAGGGCTGGATCTCAGAAGGTATAATTATGGAAAGTTACAACAGCAAACATTTATTACGGCCCTAGAGAGAAACACATTAACATCTCTGGAGCGCTAACGAATACGAATCTTAAACTATGACTAATTAAGCCTCTGAAATATACAGCTGACAAAACAAACTGTCTGTGACCCCGCTTTCCCTGAGTTCAATCAATCTTGCATATAAACTTTGCCAGCTTACATTTTAAGATATTCATAACAATTTAAATAAATCATAAAATATATCATCCAAATGGCAGAAAACACGTTCACTTCAGTGTCATTGGAAGTAATTAGCGTACAACATTAAAGAACAATTTATCTCTGATTTGTAGTGTATATATACAAATTGTCACAAACGTTGACAACTTCTCCACTGGGAACAGGAGAGTTTATTCAACTAAAATTCTGCATCTTTTTCAAACATTACGAGATCCAAGCAGATGTTTAAGTTCGAGGGAACAAAACACCGCCGTAACCAAGAACATCAGTTCTCCTTGACCTGGCCGAAACGTTGTAACGAGAGCTCGCTTGCGTGCTTGACGTAAACACCATCGTCTTCCAATTTCACTTCGTAAACTTGTTGCTAAAAAAGAAAAGAGAAAACTTTACATATTGACAAAGAAATAAAACTAAGCACGCCTGCAATGCATCTGATTCTATTTCTGCTTGGACAGCTGTAAAAGCCCACAGCTAGAAAATAACTTTGATATACGAGCACGGAGGATGTTAACCGGTGGTGGGAATAGTGTCTAATTACTGAACATTTCAAGGTGTCAAGCCCCCCAGGATGACTGTCGTAATTATGGATTGTTTTACAGAGTCTTTTGCCTTATACTGATTGGCCCAAGCTCCCTGTCACGTCCAACAGCCCCATTATTTATATTCGCGCCATGAGAGAACACATTTCATCCGCTTATTAAAAAAGCAGACGTTTGGCTAAATTGAAACGTGCCGAAATGAGGGCAGTTTAATTCTTAGGAACGAGAGTTTCCAAATGTCTGTCTGTTTGGCAGCACCTACTTCTGTACCATTCTGGTGATGTGCAATCCATTACCGCGTGAGATAATGTTTGGTGCCATACTCAGTTAAAGTGACGGCACAACAAATGTGGTTTTAATATGAAAATACAAGTGTTTTTCAGGGACGCTGAATCATCGCCTGAATCACAGGCTAACTTGTTCATCATGGCTGCCTACTGCCCCTTTACTGCTGAGTAATGAAATCTGGTGTACACATTTAAGTTTTAGGAGAAAAACTCAGGCATCTCACTGATTATAGAAAATGTAAGATGATCACATAAAGCAAGGTAGATCTTATATCAAAATATAATAACTATATATAATAACTTGACCTTTTCAACGTAATTGCGTATTACATTACGTCACCAACGCGCATCAAAGAACAGAGCAAGGTGAGCGTTTGTGCTTATAAAACGTAAACTTTTTTATTTATTTTGGAAATGACCAATCGTTTCGCTAGATAAGACCCTTATTCATCGTCTGGTATCGTTTAAAGCCCCTTTGAAGCTGCACTGAAACTGTCATTTGGACCTTGAACCGTTTGGGTCCCAATAGAGTGCATTATATGGGGGGAAATCCTGGAATGTTTTCGTCAAAAACATTAATTTCTTTTCGACTGAAGAAAGAAAGACTTGGACATCTTGGATGACATGGGGGTGAGTAAATTATCAGCAAAAGTTTTTTTAAAAGTGAACTTCTCCTTTAATGAGCAAACAAATGTCAAAGAAAGTGTCTCACCTGTAAACCTGTGCTGGATTTCCCCGTTTTGAGATTGAAGTCATAGTCGTGCCAAGGACAGAAAACCTGAAGAACACCATCAGCCTCCTCGATATCTCCATCACACAGTGGACCTCCTGAAAGTCAAAGAAATACACTACATTTGAACACAAACATATTCTACGTATCTGACATAATTGTTTGCTTTTAACCATATTACAACTACTACAAAACTCTGGTAGGCTAACTTCTTATTTGCCACCACTGCTATCAAAAACACGACCTTTATTAACCATATTATTATAGTGAATTATATTTGTTACCATTAATTACCATTTGTGTTACCGCAGTTTTATTACAAATACCATGTTAATTATAGCAAAGCCATGGGTAATTTGTCGTTACCATGTTTAACTTTGTTTGGTTTTATTTCTAGTAAAACTATAGTTAGTGTTACTAAGGGAATACATTATCATCTTCATCGTTAAACAAAAATAAGACAGTACCATAACGTTAGGAGATCACTTAAGAATGAGATTGAGATTTCTCAAATCAACGAAATGACGTTTAGGCGGCAACTACGGTTACCATGGTGATAATGACAGGGCGCGTAGAGAACGATGCAAAACGTCGCACAGCCGACAAAATAACGAAGCATATGCACCATTTCTGTGATTCTGTCGTTGGCTGTAGCTAGCTGCTAGCTAAATTAGCTTTGCACACCGTTTTTGCGCTTCAAGAATCGATATAAGCAAACCAAATGTGAAGAAGTCCGTTACCCGAATGAGCGCAGCGCGCGTCCATCGCGAAGAATTCACCGTTCACGTGAAATAGACAAATATCCGCGTCGCGTCCGTTAGACGAATAGATCAGTCTGCATTGTTTCTTGGACAGCTCCGACACAGGGCCTATTAGCCTCCAAGACACACTCTCGTCTTCTGGAGAAGTCATAGAGGTGCGTTAAACCGGGGCATTAACGTGCTGTATTGTCTTGTTTTATCTAAACGCGATTAATTTCGCCTCACTGACTGACGGTCGCTGCTCTCCCTGGGTTGTCGCTTCCTGGAGGCTGTACTGCACTTTGTCGCCGAAGGAGGGTCCCCAAAGAAGACTGATATTTGCATTTCCATTCAAATATTGCTAATCGCTTTTGATTTCAAACGTTTAAACATGTTTAAACCAAGCAATATAACTAGGAAAAGGTGTGTTGAGATCATGCAGACTTCAGTATAAAAAAATAAGGTGCTTACACGGTTCTGCTAGTACTTAAAATATTGAGAAAAGGGAAGGAAATTAAAACAAGCCAACAATGACTGGTTTATTACAATAAACATAACTCAAAATCAAAGAATAATGCTCTCGGTGATTGCAGCAACAAAGAAAAAAAGAAGAAAAACAGATATTTCACAATGGCGTCCTTGCTATTTCATAAAGCAGTGGAGCCTTTTTTCAAATATGTGTCACTCGTTTTTTTCTGTATTATTTGTAATCAGCATAACTTATTAAATAAGATTACTTCCAAGCATAATCAGACAAAAAAAGTAGCACTTTAGACCACAATGCATCTTTTTTCTACCAGATAAAGACTTCTTTCGTGCTGATAAAGTGCAGGTTGCATTTACGTTAATACAAGTTGCTTGCTGGATGCGATGTGACTGAACATCTGGTCGAGCGCTATGGAAAAAGGGGCAAGGCCAGAGTCCAAAAAGCTTTGTACTGTCTCGCTCCCTGCACTAATCTGAATAGACCTACTTAAATGAGAGAACTATGCTGAACCCATGCAAAGACAGCTTCGCACAGCACAGCGTGAGCATTAAATTCAGGCCAACAGGCGCTCTGGTCAATTACATCCAAACACTCAATGCTTATTTTTCATTAAAAGCACTTCACATTGTCATTCCCCTCAAATTAAGAAATTTCAAAAACCGGTTGAGCCATTTTTTAAGTGGTTTTTTTTTTATCTGCTAATATTTTATCTGCTGTTTTTTTTTTTATCTATAATGTAAATTATATATTCATATTACATTTTTTTTATGTGGACATTGTCCTTCTCTCTGACTGTCCTCTTCATGAAAATAGGGATTTTGATGAACTGAAGTGTACAAAAATCTGTTAGCTTGGTAGAAATGTGCAATTAGGTCGCCTTGCAATTGGCTGCACTCAGAAAACATGCAATCAGATCAAAAAAGGTCTATCAAAAATACTTTTTAAGTGAAAAAAGTACAAAACAGACCAGGAGCAGACGTTTCAACCCATTCTTTTCTTTTGGAACGAGAAATATTTTTATATTTTTAATTTTTTGGTCTGATTGCATGCTTTTAATGTGCGGAAAATTTCAGCTACCCGATTCGTTTTACGTAGCTGAGAGCTTCTTGGCTTGTCTTTTTTGAGTGCATACGATTTATACTAGAAATATGCATTTTAATTGGTGACTGCTTTCAAAAATAATTAGTCATGAATTCAAATTTTGTACAAAAAAAACCCTATTATTTTGTCACCAGTTAATAATAGCCAAAAAAATAACTTTTACTGAAAATGTACACAACCTTAAGCCATTCCAAATGTAGATGAACTTGTTAGTTTTTTCATCTAAACAGATGTGAAGAAATTCAGCATTACATCATTTGTTCATCAATGGATTTTCGCAGTGAATGGGTGCCGTCTGAATGAGAGTCCAAACAGCTGATAAAAACATCCCAATAATCCACATGACACCAGTCTATCAATGAAAAGCTTCATGTTTGTAATAACCAAATCCATCAAGACATTCAAAACTTTAAACCATTGCATCTTGGAGAGAAATATACACAGATCAAGCACCGTTTAAGCAAAAACAATGCAGTCATAAACAAATATGTCGGTGGATTTTAATGCGAGAGAACAACAGGGTTGGCCTTTTCACTGCCTTATAAAACCCGATTATAGATTCATATTTTGGCCAGAAACAGTTTAAAGTTCAAACGATGATGGATTTGTTTCTTACAAACAAGCAACTTTTAACTTTACGAGACGTATTGACAATTTCATCTCTGAATTGAAAGGAACATCATGTCCGTATCCATTTGTCAACTATTGCGCAAGCTCAAAACAATGCAGCTTACTGCATTAAACGAGGATTGTTCTGATTGTATTTAGTATGATTATTTGTTGCCCATTTGAATTTCCATTGTTTGAAAGAAACCAGCCTTCTGGCACATAAGCAAACTCGCTACGAGTAGAGTTTTCCGTGCTTGGTACAGTTTCCCACAGTGACTCATTCTGTGCCCGCACCACTTCAAGAACCAAACTCCAATCACTATAATTCTGTGTGAGAGAATATTTTTATGCCATGTTGCTCCAAATATTCTCCCATATAATGTTTAGTTACACAGTGAGCTATACCTAAAAAAAACATAGGTTTGCACAAGCTCAAAATGTGACTGCAGCATGACATCATTTGTCAAACGAATGTTCCGAGCACAGCTTATTGTCAGTCTTAATATTTCAGCCATATAAACCTGTTGGCTTCCTTTTAAATAGAAACGAGTTCAAACTCATTCAAAGTCAAAAATGACATCATCCTTCATAAAGGTCAGCTCTGAATATGCACATAACCTATAAGGTCTGCGTTTATTAATACTTTCCTCTACTTAAAATTCAACATTGTAAAACATGTGTTTTACTTTCATGTAATGGCAGCTAAAAAAATTTTTTAAATGTTTTATGCTCACCAAAGATTAATTTGTTTAAATATACAGTAAAAATTGTTAAATATTATTTAAAATATGTATTTTCTATTTAAATGTATAAATATATAAAAAAATCCTGTGATGTTTTCAGCACAATTACTCCAATTTTCAGTATCAAATTATTGTAGTATGTTGATTTGGTGTATATATTAATAATTAATTAATTAGTAATTATAAATAATATTATTAATATGCTTTATCCTACCTATTGTGACCTAATTTACCCTGTAAATACCTCTGCACTGAGGTTTCTTTCATTGCTCTGGAAACAATATGTCAGTTCTGCTCTCTTTTTCAAAAGCTCACCATTGCATGCTTTGTTACAATTACATTATTTTATGAGGACTGTGATTATGATGTCATAGAACTGACACTATGCCAAGGCACAAGTCTGGCAGTTAAAAACGAACACAGTGAGTTTTAGATGGCTTAAAGCTGATGATATAGCGACACAAAAATGCCAGACAGACAAAATGACTTTTGCACAGAAAAGCTCATGAGTAACTTGCCGCAGGCAACTTGGCCTTATTGAAAATGCTCCTAATGACACAATACGGCAGCTCAGGCAAAACGTACTCAAGCTGTGCAGGATCCAGTGATGCAAAATGTGGTTGTTCCTCCAGCATCTTTACCCTCAAAAGTCTCCTAATCTTCTAGCTCAGCGCGGACACCGTGAACTCCGAAAAATGTGGTTTTCATTTATGTAAGACCTGCTGAAAGCTTTTATTACATCAGCAAAAAAAAATCAGTCAACAGCATGATTTGTTTCCCGCCAAAATTTCTCATTTGCAATTAGTGTGGCAGTCCAGCGGGTAAGATTGATTGAAATCTGCACAAATTGTTTCCCTAAAACACCTGTCCGGTGTTTAAAAAGGTTAAGGTCCCCCGTATCCCTGAGGCGCTGGAGAATTATGGTGATATCCATTCTCCCTTTCTGCCATTACTTTTCTTATCCAGACAAGACTGAGACGCAAGGGGAATTCCACAGGAAACAAAGCCCAACTTTGAACTTGGTTTACGGCTCTGCGAGAAACAAAAGCCCTTCCTTGGAGAGGCAGCTGATTAGGGTTCAATCCTGGGTACGTTTGTATGTTGAAATGGAAGAGTTTTTTAAGTGTCACCTCTCAATAGCCTTCTTGCTAAGTGGGTTTTGGATACAAAGTTTCTAGTTTGAGAGTTTGTTGGTTTGGTCCGCAGGCTGATACATCTTCATTTTTTAGAGAACTCTTGTGGTTAATGTAACAGGTATCATGAGACTACTGAACTTTGGAGCCCGTAATGTAAGAACCATTTCTTTCCAAAATACATTCCAAATATATGCTAAATATATGTTGTATTTAAGTATGTATGTGTATTTATTTATTCATGAAGCATGAAAATGTTCTAATCTGCGGTGATTTGTCTAATTTTTTATTTCATCACTTTCAGATTTAAAACTTTGCAGGATTTTTTTATCCACTTAGAGCTGTGTTACAAGGCAAGGTCATTTTCAGAAACTTATAATAGGGGAACTTTACCTCAAAACTCTGAACTGTTAGAAATAACCACATAATTTGAGTTCACATCAACTTCTTCTGTTTTATTTAGAATAGTGAGATTTACACTAATTTGCTAGAAATAACACCAGAGTTGTCTCAAATACCGTTTTTTCCCCATGTTAGAATGTGTTTCCACACAAACTAGACTTTGTACGTTCCGGGTGTTAAAATGTGCCAACTTTTTGTACCCCATCAAGCATGAATGATGGGGCACAGCTGCTAGTGCCTGCTGGGTTGTAGTCAGGATATATATCGACCGGGCCCTGGAGAAAGGAAAAAGTGTGGATGTTGATAAATGTCCTTAAGGGGGATGATGAACGCAAGCGTGGAGGATATTCATTCTCAGGCCTCTGCTGACCGTCTGCTGAAATGATCAGTGCGTCTCTGACCCATCATGTCTTCGCTCATAATTATATCCAGATACAGTGCTTGTTTGTCTGGAAGAAGCTGTTATCAGAGCAGGACACATTCAAAAGATGAAAGAGGAATAAACACAAAAGCCCTCGAGCCTTGTACGTATTCCCAAAGGTGGCCTGTCTCGTTTCAACCAAAATCTTTCATCTTGGCATACATGATTCATGATTGTTATTCTGGTTTATGCGTGAAAATCTCGGCGATCAGCCCGAGAGCAATCATCTCTCTTTGTGGTAGCATTTGAAAAGCGTACATGAATGAAATCACAACACAAATATGTAAAGCTAAAAAAAAAAGAGCTTGGTTTTTGGTTAAAGCAACTAATGCTGCCAAGATTAGGTTGGTTGGTATGGTCCTGTTAGCCTCTGCTGGCAGATGCCGTAACTACACCACCATGAGAGGAAGAGCATCGCTTTTTTCTGCTGATAGCCATTCAAATATAAAAAGAAAATGAAGACCTTGTTGAGCTCTTGGTCGTGTATTAAAGGTTTGAGGAAGTATGTATCATAGAGAAAGTGAATTCCGGCACTACTGTATGTGACAACTTGCCAGTTGCATTATATATATATATATATATATATATATTATTTGATTTCTAAATTATTTGTTGAACACTGTAAAAAAAATTATGCAGTCATATTAATTACTAGTATAATAATTTAATAATTTTTTCACACTATTTTAAATGGTTAGTTTCTATTGGTTAACTTAATAATTGCGTCTTTGGGATTTGTAAAAAAAAATTATATATTTTCTGCTTTCATTTTAATATTTTCAGTTCTGTTGAAAAGCTATTAATTAAATTTTTGTTAATTATTTATTGCACAGTT
>JAUMHR010000082.1:6111493-6124211 GCA_032361145.1 Enteromius fasciolatus
CAACTAGTTTTATGTGGAAGTGACACTTTTTTTTCTTCCTCCATTTCTGGCGCCCCCTGGATGTACAGCGCCCTTAGCATTTGCCTATACTGCCTATGCCACACCGGCCCTGGGTCAGAATTATGGTTGGGCAATGGGTTGCTTGGATTTAATTATACATAATTTATTGTTATTATAATAATAGTAAGTAGCCTACATATATTACTAATTTGATTAAGTAAGTCTATATAATCTAGACAGGGTATACAATTATTATTTTTTGCTCAACCTGACAATATCATGTGAATTTAGCAACCCAGCCTCTGGGTTGATGATAAACTGACTATTTTGCAAGAATTTGTACTACTTTTAGAAAAAAAATAAGAAAAATGAAGAATGAAGGTTCACCCCTAAACCTAATCATCAATGGGGAACGATTTACCCCCAGAAAATTCTACTGGTCATGAAACATGATTTTAGAATAATGCAGGTTTTTTTATTAAAATATAATATTAATATATTTTTGTCCTAATGACAATATAATAAGTTTTTGTTCCTCATATTTTACTTTTATTGATTTAATTTAAGAAAGGTTACCCATTAGATACTTATAAGCTTCCTAGATCAAATTTAAGTAAGTTTTTCCATTGAAGAAAAAGTCATGACTTTTGCTCACATGACTTACAGCAGCAAAGATCAGACTATCATTCTTACGGTCTGACTTCCTTAAAGCTTCAACCAGCCAACTGGCGAATAACTCGCAAAAAACAATTTTTACTCCATTTGACGCTTGCGACTGTTAATTTTGGATCTGGTGTACCAGTTTGAAAAACAAGATGAAGCAGGTTCTCTGTTTACAGCGCCATTATTAAAGACATGAGATCATGCACAGTTGCACATTCGATCCTTGCCAGAGCTAATAAAAATGCACTTGATGTACTCATTTTGTAACATCAGACCTTCAACCGCAGTTTGTGATGGATGTCTTATCCCTCTGAGCGGAAGAGTGAGAGAGAGACCGATCAGTGAATAAGAGAATAAGTGTGTCATGGTCCAGAGGAAAGTAATAAAACTGTACAAAACATTAAAAATCGTCCCAGTGTGCTTTGGCTGATAGTGCAATCCACATATTGCTTCATCTCTGTCATAGCTTCTGAATGTATCCCAGGTATCATTGAGAAACCTATTCAAAAATGAAAATCGTATTTTATGGTTCGGTATGTATGACTGAACTGGCAGGATAAACTTAATAGCTCTGTTCCACAATCTAGTGAGCTCCCTCACTGCCTACTGCCTCATAGGAGATGGAGCCTCATAAGTGAGTGATTTGAAATGCTCAACATGTGCAGGAAGTCTGTACATCACAGAAAATAGCACTCAACACGTGCAGCTGATGGAAGACTTGTCAGTTTTTAGTTATTTTGCGCTATTTTTAAAATTAAATGAATAAGTATAATTAAAATCAGTGGGGTTTTTTGTGAGCTGCAATGCATCATTGAGGCATTACATTATTGTAATGCATGCATGTTTTTAAGGTTTTAATGTTTAGAACCATGTCAACCTTTTTTCTTTTTTTTTTTTTTTTTTTTGCTAAAATGGTTCTTTGTGTTTTTGTGCCCTTGAGCAGTTCTTGTTGTTAAGTTATTTTATTAGTTAACTTTAAATAAAATGACCATGCACAAAAAATGCTGATAAATAGTTCTACTATGGAAGTCAATGGTGACCCAAAACAGCCTGGTTACAAACTTTCTTCAAAATATCTTTCTTTGTGTTCGGCAGAACAAATAAATTCATACACGTGTGGAACTACTTCTAGGATGAGTAGATGATGACAGAATTGTAATTTTTAGGTGAACTAACTATTCCTTTAACATATAAAAGCAGTACAGATTTAAAACGGAGCCAATGTGAAAGCTTTTTTGCAATGGTGTTGGCTTTATTTGTGGTCGCTCTGGTGACATTCACAGCACTTGTGCAAAGTACATCCACCCTGAACCACGAGTCAAGGGCACTCAGTGTTCATGAAGTACTCTATAATCCTGAAAAGGCACCTAATTGGCTGTCTGGCCAAGTGAAAAGGGATATCAAACAAAGGTCATGTGTGCTGGATGAATGTAGGGTTGACTAGTGTCAGCACACTTTGGGTATGTAGCAAACTGCAATATACTTCTGCTTTCTGTCAGACGTACATTGGCTTTTAGATTTTAAAATAAATGCTCATCTGTTTTATTCTCAATCAAAATACCAGATATAATTTATTTGGCAGGGAGCGTATTCCCATGTTGCATATCCATCTCGTGAGAACTCAGTCTACACGCACAGTAACAGCAGGTGTTATTGGAGACAGGATGAGGGTTTAGGCACAAATTCATTTTAATTTGGATTCTTCTAAAGTAAAAGAGCCAAAGTGAACGCATACAAGTCCAAGTTAGCATTTGAGAAAACAAGGTTGAAATTAACTGGCTTCTTCTTTCACCCATTTATAAATGTCTCGTTTCACAAGACTTATTTTATCTATCCTCATTTACTTTGTTATTTCACTTAAAATGTTATTTAAATTAAAAGCTACATGATTTTTTTGGTCTTCTGTGCTTCTTTAAATGAGTCATACAAAGCAAATTGTACACTAGCTTACATGATTCTTTAGGATCTTAATGGAAAGTTTGTTTGAAAATTTCTCAAAGATGTGAAAAACGCAAATTTGACCCTGTCAAAAGCAGCTCTTTTGAAATCACTCTGTTCTGTGTACTTCCCCTTTAAATCTTCACGAGCTCCGCTGACTCCGCCCCTCTTTTCCGAGGCACTTTTGGAGGATCTTTTTTTAGCCGCATTCATAGTGAAACTTGCTAATTAGCACATTATTAGGAAAGGCAATTTGCAAAGATTCATTAAAAGATTATACTCACTGCTTCTGTAGGTGAGGCTGGATCATGAATGATTCTCCTGATCATAAACACATTTCGGTTGATCAAGGGTGCATTTCCCTTCAGAACCAAAGGTAACGCTAATCTTTCGCGTCTTCAGTCTCTCAGATGTGGGGGATAAATAACTACTGCTATGTTCATTAATACATTCCACAACAAAACACCTCAATAGGAGTCTTGCTTGTCTCTGCGTCTCGGTCTGATGACGGCTCACTCAGGGCGGGACTGAGGTAAGACACCAGTTCAGTCTGTGTGACACGCTGCTGTCAATCAACTATTGTGGGAGTGACCTCTGTCAGTGTGACACCACAACGATATGCATTTGAGAACGGCTTGATTTCAGAAGGGGCAACTTATTTTTATTAAATTAAAAGAAAACTACTACTTGTGGATCTTTATCATTGTAGAGTGGTTGTGTACACACACTCCCAACACACATTGCAGTCCAAACAGCTTGTAAAAGTGCATGTGGCACCGGATGACCCCTTTAAGAACATTGATATTTACTGTCAGGCTCCAAAAGTTACAAAAACAAAAAAAAAATGTGTGTCATATGTAGACTTTTAAAATACACTACACACTATCTAGCATTACAGTGCACAAGTCCTAAAGGCTATGGTGCTCATCTCTGCCTTGGCACATCTCTTAAAAATAAAGACCTCTGTTTTGTTCTATGGCAGAAGCTTATGATCCATTTTATAATTAATGATGTACTAAAGGTACATATAAACTTACAGGATAAATCAACTTACAAAGTCCTTTTGGGGAAGCAGCAAAAGGTGGATTTAGTGCTCAGACAAATAGTTTTTTAACCACGTCTGGAACCCATTGTCTGTGCTTGTCTTAATTCCTGTCTCCTTTGGTCTCAACCGGGACAGAGATGAGCTCCAGAGAGGCATACAAAGGGTCAAAGACAGGTCTTGTGTATAAAAACACTTGCTCAAACCACATATTCAAGATTGCACGTAACAGTGCGGGTAAAGGCTTTATCTGGTGATCTTCTGAGAACTGCAAAAAAAACATGTCAAGTGGGCACCATGAGCAGAGATACAGAGCTGAAGACAATGCAATATAACAGGGCAAACATATACTGTATGAAGTTAGGAATAACATACTGTATATCAACTGATATCCCTCAAATCCAGAAGATGTGGGTGATTTAGTGCATTACACAAACCCTCTCCTAGATCCTGACCTTGCAGTGTGTCACATGCTACCTTCTTCTTTGGAAGCACACTGTTGTCATTTCCTTTTTATTCCTAATAATCATGATTCGCGCAGTGATTGATGGACTTTTTACAACTCTCGTTTCTTTCCTTGCTTCTATCATGACGTCTAATTGCTTAACCATCCCATAGTCAACCCCCTGGTCCTAATAAAGCTGACAGTCTGCCGGTAAACGTTCTTTCGGACACCCCCTTCTACTCTGCCTCTCCAAACCTCCTCCTGTAATACCCATTACTGTTCACGAACCCAGTCTTCTGCATGCAACCCACTGCCCACCACCCCTCTCTCTCTCAGAAACCTCGGTTGCGCTTCGTTCACAATAATTATAATAACGTCTTGTGGTTCAGGTATGAGAAGAGCATACCTCAGTCTAGACGTAGGAAGTTTCTTAATGGGCATTCCTGTGCTACTGCTTGGCGTATTTGCATGGCTAAAGCAAGCATATAGCATTACAGCCTTTAGGAACTATGTGACCGCATCACTTATATCCGAGTATTCAAAACAGCGTTTTTTTGTCAAATGTGCATTTTACTACACCCATCAAAGACGTGTAATGAAAGCTATGAAAATGGTTTTCCTGTTTTGGAGGACTCTACAAGGAGCTACAAAACCTCTGGCCCAATGAACTCTGCAGCTGAACAATTACTTTTAAACAAGCATGCTTGAAGGATGATCACGCATTTGCTGCCAACCCACTAGAACAGTTTTTTTGCTGAACATATTGTTTGCATAAGTATTCACACAGGTAAACGTCCTTGGGTTTATGTAACCTCACTTTACTGTATCCCAGTAGTCGCATTACAACGCAAGCTTTGAATTCAATGTGACGAATTGATGCATAAAATATCATTGTGTGGATTCTCAGTTTTCCAGGTCATAGTTAAATTTTCGGGTGGATTATTTTGCTAAATGTTTTTCATTTTATCTGAATGGCCTTGTATGTTGTGGACCGATGGTAAAGACTCCTCAACATATGGCTCACAAAACATTAACTGCTGGAGCAGATTATGTGTGTTTGAGCTTTTGTTATTTTCTATTATTTGCCGGAATACAAAGTAGTAGCTAAGATCTTTAAATTATACAAACAAGCAGTATTGAGACTTTTCAAACCACCAGAACAACCAAAATGGTTCTTGTCTAAATGGTTCCACAAAGAACCTTTAACATCTGAAGAACCTTTCTGTTTAACAAAGGTTCTAACAAAGGTTCTTAAGATTATCAAAAAGTAAAAGATGGTTCACGTCTTGAATAAACATGTGATAGAGTCTCTACCACCAGAAGATATGAAAACACTTAACACTTGAGCCACAAGGAAACACAGAGAACATTCAGTGCAAAAAACATGCATGCACACTCAAGAGGTCTCCAGATCCTGAAAGAACACATTTGGGGTGTAGGCATAAATGCCATTAAATTATTTATAAATGAATAAAAGCACTTTAAGATGAATCCTAAATGTAACTGGAAGCCAGTGTTAGGACCTGAGGACTGGTGTGATATGCTCAGATTTCCTGGATTAGTCAGAATCCTGGCAGCAGCGTTCTGGACGAGCTGCAGCTGTCTAATGGTCTTCTTGGGAGGGCTGGTGAGGAGACCATTTTAATAATCCACCCTGCTGGTGATAAAGACACAAAACAACAAATTCTTGCAATGTTATTGAGATGATAGTATGCTGATCTAGTTACAGCTTTGACATGACTACTGAAACTAAGGTCTGTCTCCAGACCTAGAGTCTAGGTATTCTTTCATCTTCAGATCTTTGTTTTCAAATGCAATGATTTCAGTTTTCTCCTTGTTTAACTGAAAAAAATTCTGGCACATCCAGTTGTTCATTTTATCAAAGCACTGGCAGAGGGAGTCAATGGAGCTCTTGTCATTTGCAGATAAAGCTAGGTAAATCTGAGTATCAGCAGCATAGCTGTGACTGCTATGTAGTTTGGTTCTTTCCCATTATCTGATTAGTGGGAGAATATACAGGCTAAAGTCTCTCCACAGGAGAAGAAGATCCAGCTAGATCCACACTGAAAGCATGAAGGCTGTCGTAGATGCTAAAGGTGAAATTCTAGTTTTGTCTTCCGCTCCGATCAGCTTTTCTGTGTTGTCCTTTCATACTATGAACTGCTGGTGATTTCTGCCTGCCGGAGCAATATCGTCAACAACATTCCGAACAGTCCTGCAGACACTTATAAAATTAAAGTTTGATTTAAAAACATAAAATCCAAGCTGGTTGTTGTGATCAGGCCATTTTTTTTTAAAAATGATGCCTGTTTTAGCGAGCAAATGTTTAAAAATCCTAACTTGGCATTACTTGTTGTCCCCACAGCAATCTTAGTTTGATGCATAATAGGCCTCAGTTTAGATGGGTCAGCCGTACTGCTTGAGAAGGCCTTAGGCTTTCTATCATGTGAAAATAGAGAAAGCTACAGTCACACTGGGTTTCCTGCTTGTTCTGTAAACATTTGTGAATGTTACTGCTATGATAGTGGGAAATAAATCACTGAGAGCTGCTATCTGTTGTTTTTGGTTCACCCAAACCATATAGAGCAGGGTTTGGGCATGCGGTCAGAGAGCTCTCACTGGAGGAGGGCGAGCTGGGTCCGCTGTATTTTAGATGTTATCTGGGGGCTTGCATCAAAAGAGTGTAAGAGTTTGGTCCCAGCACACACCAGTTCCTCCATTTTCTGTGAGAAGCTTAGAAATGGAGATGCTGGAGAGAGGGAAATAGTGTCTGGTGAGATGGGCTCTGGCTCTGGTGTTTGCAGTGGCTGTAATATATTGCTCTGGCCTCCCTGACTGTTTTCCAGAAAGTCATTCTTGGGTGCTGAGTCTTGGAGCTGTTGTAATACGTCACAATCTGTCTGTAATGAGCTCTGTGGGCATGATGTCCATGAGCAGTGCTTGTTGTGGCTGCGTGGCGTTATAAGTGTCCTTGTTGGATGTGTCAATCACATGGCAGCAATATGAGATACTTGTGACCATCTGATTGAGTGTCTTGAGTGCTTTTGGGTCTCGCTCCCTGTTTGTGCCATTGATGGAATTGGAATTCGTGCACTGAATTGAACCCATCCAAAGTGCACACACACACACACACAAACCATTTAGGTCAAATAATTAACATTTTGTAGATACTGCAAAGTGCATATGATCACCAATGTATAAAAACTGTATAAAAAATGGCCATTAATTATGGTAGTCATCGTAATGAAATTCTTTCATTAAATGCACTCTCTGATCATGAAAGTATGAACGCTGATGGTAATCACTGATCCTGTGATCAGCTCCTCCTTTAAATGTGAAATTAATTTATATGCATAGCATGCTGGGTGAGGGTTCCTTGAATATCTCTATAAAAGCAGAGCCCAACATCTCTGTGATACAGATGTGATGTAGCTATTTATACAATGAGCATCTTTTGGCAAATCACTTGTCTGCTACTGCTGTGTTCCTGCGCCCCAGGTATTCATATTCAATCTACTTTAGCAATTACAACAGGCTGTTACTCAGAATATACTTCCTCTGAATAATTTCATAGGACTAACTGTTTTATTTTCAGTTAAGGTTTCTCCTTGCATGATGGCATTGTTGGTGGTAAAGACTCACAGTCAACCCTACATGCTCTACATTCTTGACAAGGTATTAAAACAAATATGTGGTGGTTTTTTTGGTAAAAGAAGATTATGTGATGACCACTGCCCAGTGCAAACTAGGGTAGGTGAAAATATTTTAAAACATTTTAAAATTTTCAGTAAGACAGTCAACAATGAATCAGAAAGGATATACAAACGAATAAAGTGCAGGGGCAAAAGACAGGCTGTTGTATAAGATTGAAGGCTTTTATTTTGTAATCTGGATCATCCCACTTATTCTACACATGCCAAAAAAAAAACCCTAAATGATTAAGCACAAAATATTGATTTGTGTTGAAAAATTTGAAATCTAATCATAAGCTTGACCAACAGATTTGAAAAATTTGATGATTCCCCATTCACTTGTATGCCCGAGAGTCATTTCAAAGATGGCCGCTGAGTATAATGACTTGCCTAAAAGGGACTTGGTCTTTATAGCAGGTCAACAGAAAACAATAGTGTCATTTCCTGGTTTTATATAGCTAACTGTTGTTATCATCTGTCATACTGTTAATATTACTGATTACATTAAAGGGTTGTTATTTCATTCTGATTATTTACACTGTTACAGAATTGGATTCATGCTAAACATGACCAATGTTTCAAGAAACGAGGTGGACATATTGAAAACTATTACTGTGCCAAATACACTCCCCTTCAGGGGTCATCATTTTCGAGTTATGTACCCAAAGAAGTGTATTTTTGGTTGTGAGGGAAAGATAACCTTGTTCAGCTTCCCAAAAAACCCTGCGTTAAGGAAATAGTTCACCCAAAAATAAAAATGGTCCTCTTTATCCCAGAGGACACAGTGTCTGTGATCTCCAACAAGAATGTCACTTTTCCACTTTGAAAGTCCATTTTAAATAATCCTCTTATGCACTCTTTCCCAGGTTGGAGAGCCTCTGCATATCTTTACTTCTGAGAGACTCTTTCTCTCGAAGACATCCAGTTTATAGATAATTATATTATAGACCTCATGTCAATTAACTTAATTAGTTGCCAGGTATTCTCTCAGGTGAATCTTTTCAAAATGTCCTGCTTTTTCAGCCCTTTTGTTGCCCCCATGACAACTTTTTTTGAGACCTGTAGCAGGCATCAAATTTCAATTGAGTTCATTTAGTGGATAAAAGTATAGAATTTCTCAGTTTAAACATTTGTTATGTTCTGTGTTCTATTGTGAATAAAATATTGGCTAATGTGATTTGAAAGTCTTAATTTTCATTTAATTAAAAAAAAAATATATATATATAGTATTAAATAAAATGTATGGGGTCATCGGATGCAAAATTCACTTTACAAGATGTTTGTGTACACATCCAAGCAGAATGACATAGTTCTACCTGGGCCAATCCCATGATAGTTAATTGCCTTGTCTGTCTTACCTTAGTCTCAACCTAAATGAGCTGTCTCCAGTCAGCCATTGTGTCAACTCCAGTGCAGGGGAAGACATGTTTTGATTAAACGACTGAGGTGTTTATTTCATATTTAATAATTACTATAGCAGTCGTCATTTACTCATGACATGTGAGACATCTTAAGACAAGATTAACATAACTTTCATTCTGAAGGGAATGCGCTGATCCTGATCTAAATGTGTCTATTTTTGCGCAAATCATTCGTGATCCAGTTTTATCTACAGAAGTGAGTATAGGGGTTTTATGAATCTTTGCAAATCATCTTCCCTGGTAACGCACTAGTTAGCCAGTTTCGGTTTCTAACGTTTAACGTCTGCTTGTCACTCCAAAACAGAGAGGGGCGGGGTCAGCAGAGCTTATTAGCATTTAAAGCAACGTGGACTAGAATGGCTTGATGAAAACAGAGCTGATTTTGACAGGCTAAAAAAGTTGTTTTTTTACACTATCGTTTGGAAATTTTAACCAAAGTACGTTATAGACTCCCAAATCACAAATCAAATCACAAATCAATTCGCTAAATACAATTTTTCCAACAGAACATCTGTCCATTACCAGCAACTATTAGTCATTGATTCGATTCCACAAGTAAACAGATATCTTTGCAAAGAAAAGTCATTTTACCACAAAAATCAAGATGCTCCTCTATTTTTTGAATGCAACACATCGAATGAAAAATAAAACAGCAGTTTATACTTTACTGAAGATGGAGTAAACAACTTCAAAAAAATCAAGCATTAAATCGCTCCACCCCAACCCCCAACTGACACCTGTAATCTCCACATTTGTAAAGAATGAACAAATCTTGAAAAGTTGCAAAAATAAGCTAAATGTCAGGGTCTACCACCACAGCAGATGAACACACTTAAACAAGTCATGAAACATCATGAGCAAACAGGAAGCTCCAAAATTATTTAGTGCATAAAAACATGCACACACTCGAAAAGTTCAGTGTACCACAAAGAATACGTGACATCATGAATGTGCAGCTCATAAATCATCCTACCATCTCAAAATAGAACAGGAAAAATTAATAATAATGATAATATTTCCACCGCTTACTAGATCCATACCACAAATAACTCAGGTTGTTCTTCGGATTAAGTGGTTTGTAGTTGTAACTGATCGAGTGGTGACTATGCATATAAAAATTGTCATAAATTGGAGTAGTCAAGGTACCAGAAGCGGCAAACATCACAGATCAGGAAACTGTCATAACTATCGAGTTCTGATATTATCACCAGTGTTAGTTGTGCAACAAAAAAGCTGATGATAATCACTGACCTATGATCAGGATGCAGAGCATGCTGCAGCTTCTGCTGTTATCTTCCGGGTTTGGCTTCCTTGAATATCTCTATAAATGCAGAGCCTAACATCACTGAGATGCACACTGAGCATAACTGAGCTGCCAACAATGAACATCTTTTGGCTTGTCACTTGTCTACTACTGCTGTGTTCTTGCGCCCCAGGTAATCAAATCCAGTCTACTTTAGTATTAACAATAGTCTCACTGTAAAAAAAAGTTGCTGCAATTATTTAAGTTTCTTTTGAAGTTAAATGTAACTTTTTTGTTCTTATTGAGATAACTTAAATATCCAAATTAACAAAACGTACCTAAAAGTCTAAGTTATGATAACTAATTTATGACAGCAGTTTTTTTAAAGAATTTGTCCAAAAATATGCTATTGAACTGTTTTTAGGTTTCTCCATGCATGATGGCATTGTTGGTGGTAATGAGTCGGTTCCTCACAGTCGACCCTACATGGTCTACATTCGTGACAAGATTACAAAGCAAGCATGTGGTGGTATTTTGATAAGAGAGGATTATGTGATGACCGCTGGCCACTGCATAGGACGGTAGGTGAAATAATCATATTTTAGATTCTTTTTTACCTGAAAATCAGAAAGATATTAAACTGACTATAGTGCAGGCACTTATTGTCTACAATTGTATGGAAAAATACCTGCTTTCAAGTCAAGTGACCTTTAAACTTTATATAACACAGTTAAATTCGGCTTTACAGTAACCAACCCACAAGATGGCAGAATAAATTATGAAAAACTTATCAATAATTATAATTTTGGGGTGAACTATTTCTTTAATAACAAGGTTGATGTTGCAAGATGTCAGCTATAAAGCAACTCTTGTGTTATTATCCCGTTTAATTCAGTTCAAGTGTCCTCATCCATTGCTATCAGTGCAGACATACAGGTACTGTAATGTTACTGAACATTAACCCCTGGTCTCACAGACAAGACTTAAGCCTAGTCCTAGACTAAAATGTAAATATGAGCTGTATTAAATGAAAAGAACTTGCACTTACTGATCTTAAAACATGTCAGTGCATTTGTATTGTCTTAAGAGGCACACTAGTCATTTTTTTTCTAAGTCATGTTTATAAAAATGACTTAAATATCCTAATTGAACTATGGACTAATCCTGGCGTTTTAGACTAGTTACATTTAACATCCAAAGTGGCAGTCGTATATATATATATGAATAATTGTGTAACTCTTTTTATTTATTTTTAGTGAACTTATGGTATATTTGGGGGTCCATGACACCAAACATTTACCTGACGGTGTAGAGGTGGATCCTATTCCACATCCGAAAAACAATCCTAAGAGACCAGGCCATGACATCATGCTTCTGAAGGTAATAAATAAGATTGAACAGTTTCATTGGTATCAGGATAGGACATTTTTAACTTTTATCAAATATACTTTTTTATATTTTTTATATCTTTTTTATATACATTTCAACTCTGAATGAAAAGTAGTGGTTATCAACTGAAGCAAGAACGCTGCATCTTCTCTTTCAGCTCAAAACTCCAGCAACTCTGACCAAAACTGTGAAAACCATCCCTTTACCAAAACCTGAGAATGAAGCAATCTCAAAGAACTGCATGGTCATGGGTTGGGGCTGGACAAATTACAAACACGGATCTCCTTCAGATGTTCTCAGAGAAGCAGACGTGACTCTGCTAGACTCTAAAAACTGTGGCATGGATGACGCTCTGTGCAACGAGGGACCACCTGGACCAGCACAGGTATTTCAAGATACACTTCTCACAAATGTTTATATGGTGGATCAGTCTCAGTGAAATATACTAATAATAAAATGATATCATCCACAGGGAGACTCTGGGGTTCCACTTGTCTGTGGAGGTGTTGCACGGGGGATTGTGTCGTTTTACACAAGCTACAATAATGCAGAATACTTCACAGTGTACACTTACATTTCCCACTACCTTTCATGGATTCATGACAACATGAAACCACCTCCTTAGCAGCAATATGAAACATGGAAGGGCAAGCTGGATAAACTCATTTAGCTATCTGGTTCTTTTATTAATGTTTGGTCTTAGTTTTACACCAATCATGTACGGCAAATATGCAAGTTTATAATAAAGGCTGATTTGTTACGCTTTCACTCAAGTCTAATAAGAATTTCATTTTCTGTGTCTAAAATCTATTTGCGTATTGATGTAGTAGCTGGCCACAAACTGCACTTTATCACTGCTAGAACTAACATGGGGGAAAAAAGCCT
>JAUMHR010000082.1:6126568-6138384 GCA_032361145.1 Enteromius fasciolatus
TTTACGCCCCTGTCAAAGCACAAGAGCAGTTTACAAAAGATGAAGTGTTGGGACAGATAAAGTGGGAAGGACCCGGTCTACTCTCAATTTCTCCAGGCGCAAAATACTATGCAACCTGCAAAGTGGAAAGACGGAGTGCCCTGTCCAAAGACCTTGTACTGATTGATGCACCCACTGATCAGTTGCTCCCTGCCGGTCTGCTGGTACAGCCTGGTGTGCTCGCAGACGCCAGCATAGACAATAACAGTTTCACTGTACTCATTCAGAATGAGTCTAAAAAGACAACTCCCATCCCAGTTGGGACCATCATTGCTGAGATGTTTGCTGTGGACACAGTTACCCCAGTTCAGCCTTCTGACCTCCCAGCTGAAACCCAAGTCTCTTTAATTTTGGGGACTCTCCCATTCCCGAAGAGTGGAAAAATCGGCTTAAACGGAAGTTGGCTGAGAGGCGGAATGTTTTCTCACTGCATGAGTGGGATGTTGGTTGCGCCAAGGGTGTTGAACACCACATACGCCTGCATGACCCCAGACCTTTCAGGGAAAGGTCAAGGAGACTAGCCCCTGCAGACATAGATGACGTGAGGTGACACATACAACAACTACTGGCCACTGGCATTATCACTGAGTCCCGTAGCCCATACGCCTCACCTATCGTGGTAGTCCGCAAAAAGAATGGGAAGATAAGAATCTGTATTGATTACAGAACACTGAACAGCCGCACCACACCAGACCAGTACACAATGCCACGCATCGACGATGCCTTGGATTCCCTATCAGGCAGTCAATGGTTTTCTGTTCTGGATCTGTGCAGTGGTTACTACCAGATAGAGATGGCTCCGGATGACAAAGAGAAGACCGCGTTTATTTGCCCTTTAGGGTTTTATCAATTTGAGCGCATGCCACAAGGAATCACAGGAGCACCGGCAACATTTCAGCGCTTAATGGAAAAAGCTGTAGGTGATATGCATCTGCTGGAAGCTCTTGTGTATTTGGATGATATCATCATTTTCGGGAAGACATTGGAGGAGCATGAGCAACGCCTTCTCAAGGTGTTGGACCGACTAGAGGAGGTCGGATTGAAGGTTTCTATCGACAAATGCCAATTCTGCCAGCCCGAGGTCAAGTATGTGGGTCACATTGTTTCTGCTAAAGGAATAGCTACTGATCCGGACAAAGTGGAGGTAGTAAAGCACTGGAAAGAGCCCACTCACCTGAAACCGTTAAAGTCCTTCCTAGGATTTTGCAGTTATTACCGGAGGTTCATTGCAAATTACTCTGCCATTGTTCGTCCCCTCTCCGAGCTAACCAAGGGTTACGCCCCCACTTGGCAAGGCCCCAAGACTAAAAAAAGTGTTGACCAGAGAAAAGTCTATTTCAAGCCATTAGAGCCGTTCGGAGAACGGTGGACAAAGGCCTGTCAGGACGCTTTTCAACGTATCCGTGATTGTTTAATAAATGCCCCCGTGTTGGTTTTCGCTGACCCCACAAAGACGTACATCTTGCATGTGGACGCCAGTATGAATGGTTTAGGCACTGTCCTGAACCAGGAATGTCCTGAGGGCCTCAGGCCAGTAGCTTTTGCCAGTCGTAAGCTTAAAGACTCAGAACACAACTATCCTGTCCATCAATTGGGATTTCTGGCATTAAAATGGGCTATTGTGGACAAGTTCCACGATTACTTGTACGGAGCCAAGTTCATTGTGAGAACTGACAATAACCCCTTAACATATGTGTTGACCTCTGCCAAGCTCAGTGCAGTTGGACATCGTTGGCTCTACCTACGATTTTACCATCCAGTATCGACCAGGGAGACACAATATTGATGCTGATTTGTTGTCCAGACAATACATTTCAGAGGAGACAAAAGAGTGGACTAGTGTCCCATCAGCCGGCATCAAACCCTCTGCAAAAGAGCCTGCGTCAGTGAAGAGGCTGATATGTCAGACAGATTGGTTGATCAGTTGGGGGCTCCTGCCACAGCAGTACCTGAAGCGTATGTGTTTCCAGTGAACCTTAGCATGAACACTTTTGACCAGTTGAGTTCGAAAGATATTCAAGCATCACAAGATATGGACCCAACAATTGGGCCATTAAAGAAAGCATTGGAGAAGAATAAAGGTCTGACACGCTCGAAGAATGACTCACCTGAAACTGTGCTGCTCTTACGTGAAAGGCGTAAGTTGGAGGTAAAAGATGGTTTACTCTACAGAGTAAAAGAAAAGATGTGTGGAAAACAGATCAAACAACTTGTCTTGCCCGCAAGATACCACTCAATGGTGTTAAGGTATTTACATGATGAGTGCGGACACATGGGAGTGGAACGCACCACCGAACTGATAAAGGACAGATTTTACTGGCCGCGAATGGCAACTGAGGTCGAGCAGTACATTCGAACCTGTGGTAGATGTATCTCCATGAAAACACTCCCTCAGCATGCCTCGCCCTTGAGCCAAATAACGAGTAATGGCCCTTTGGATCTAGTTTGTATTGACTTTTTGCAAATAGAGCCCGACTCTAAAGGGGTTGCTAATGTGTTGGTAGTGACAGACCATTATACACGTTACGCGCAAGCATTTGCTGCAAAAGATCAAAAGGCTATTACAGTGGCAAGAATATTGTGGGACAAGTATTTTGTGCACTATGGCCTACCTGCAAGGATACACTCGGATCAGGGCCGAGATTTTGAGAGTCGTTTGATCAAAGAATTCTTGTCCATGCTTGGGGTTAGGAAGTCAAGAACATCCCCCTACCATCCCCAAGGGGATGCCCAACCTGAAAGATTCAATCAAACACTTTTTGATTGAATATTTCGGGTATTACAAATATACATATATACAGTATTACAATATTACAAATAATACAATATTACAAATAATACAATATTACAAATATACAGTATTACAAATATACATTCATTAAGTAGCATACAAAACAAGTAGTATTTACTAACAACAAACTCAGACCCAGTCTCATTGTATTAAACCATTTTAGCTTCATTTTTCTAATTACATGGGACCTGGGTTACACTTTTATTTATATAGCGCTTTTAACAATACAGATTGTAGCAAAGTCAAGTCAAGTCAAGTCACTTTTATTTATATAGCGCTTTTAACAGTACAGATTGTAGCAAAGCACTGAACTTTATCAATTAGGAGAACAGAGTGATGGTAATGTATAATGACAAGAATTAAACTATTGATTTATCAAATGCAGAGACGTCTCTGTAGTCAAGACGACGATTAACACTAGAAATCAGGTGTCCCCAAATAAGCAAGCCAGAGGAATCAAAATGGTGAAAAAAAACCTTGAGAGAACCAAGCATAGTTGGGGCCAGTTCTCCTCTGGCCGGACGCCCAGCACCTAATTTCCAGTAATTTCCTAATCTTCAGAACCCAACTCCAAATCCATGGAGACAGAAGACAGAAGACGATTAACTGCTCTCGACCCGTGGTAAGTTCCATAATTACTATGATTGAAAAGATGAACCCTTTGACTGCTAATGTCACACTTACTGCCCACGGTGTCTCCATTTCAGTTGCCGCTCTCCTGGACTCCGGGTCAGCGGGCAACTTAATCGGTGGGAACGTCTGCCATCTACTTGGTATCAAAACCATGACCTGACATGAGTTACCAAATTCAATTCATCACGAGAAAAAAAAACACTAGCCGGAGTGTATGACGGCAAGCCTTTCACACGGAGGAAATTTATCTGTTGGTCCTGGAGGGCTCAACATCAGAAGTGGTTCTAGGGCCCCCGATCTGCTCCCTGGTGCTCCAGTGCCCAAAGGAAGGATCTACCCCCTCTCGCTTCCTGAAAGTAAGGCCATGGAGGAGTACTTCAGGGAGGCCCTCCAACAAGGGTATATTCATCCATCCACTTCCCCTGCTGATTCCAGCTTCTTCGTTGTGGCAAAAATGAGGGAGGTTTGAAGCCCTGCATCGACTACCGAGCTCTTAACCAAGCCACAGTCCTCTTTAAATATCCCCTTCCCCTTGTGCCAGCTGCCATCAAAAAACTCTGTGGAGCCACAGTCTTCACAAAATTGGATCTTAGCAGCGCATACAATCTGGTCAGGATAAGAGAAGGAGACAAGTGGAAAACGGCTTTCATAACACTGACCGGGCACTATGAGTACCTCATTATGCCCTATGGCCTATGTTAACGTGCCTTCTGTATTCCAAAATTCCATGCATGAGATTTTCATAGACTTTCTCTGCAAATTCTTAGTGATTTGCATAGATGATATGCTGGTTTATTCCCCTAATATGCATGAACATCACAAGCACATTGCCCAGGCTGACTCGCCTCCAAGAACACCAGCTCTTCCTCAAGGCCGTAAAGTGTTCATTCCACCAGTCCACAGTCCAGTTCCTTGGATACCACATTGACAGCACTGGTGTCCGCATGGATGAGGGGAAGGCGGATGCGATGACAAGCTGGCCCACTCCATCCACGATCAAAGAACTGCAAAAATTCATAGGTTTTGCCAACTTCAATCGCCGCTTTATTGGTAATTACAGCATCCTTGCCAGCCCAACTCACTTCCCTGTTAAAAAAATAAACCCAAGCTTTGTCCTGGACCCCTGCCACATCCCAAGCTTTCCAAGCCCTGAAACATGCATTCACCACTGGCCTGCTCCTCATGCACCCGAACCCTCAAGTTTCCTTCATCATCGAGCTAGATACCTCAACCACTGGAGTAGGAGCCATTCTGTTGCAGCAGCAGGGGAAGCCTACTCCTACAACTCCATCAATGCGCCTACGTCTCTGGTAGCTAAGTCCGGCAGAGATGAACTATGACATCGGTAACCGATTGTTAGCCATCAAGCTGGCTCTGGAGGAATGGTGCCATTGGCTGGAGGGTTCCGTTCATCCCTTTCTAGTACTTACCGACCACAAACATCTCCATTATCTATGGGAAGCTAAAGACTGAACCCACGACAGGCCCAGTGGGCCTTATTCTTCATGAGATTTCACTTTACCATCTCCTAACGCCCTGGCTACAAGAATGTGTGGGCTGATGCACTTTCTCAGCTGTACAGCAAGGACGAGGATGGGGAGAACCCAGAAACCCATTCTTCCAATTAGACTCTTTGTCAGTCTCATCCAATGGACCAACCCTTCAGCCGCCTCTAAACCAGCTGCCAAAGCTCCGCCGGACTGCCTCCCTCACCTCCGTTTCGTTTTTGCAAGTTTATACATTCTAATTAATTTTACATAGCACATATTTTTTACAATCTTACTACTCAAAATATCTGAGATTTTTGACAAGCATGCTGTAGTAATAATGTTCAATGTGAAGCTTACACTGCTATGTACCTGAGAGAAAACAGATTTGAGCGTCTAATTTTTACCAGTAGTGTTTAGGAAGTTTAGGCAATTGTTTTGCAGAACATCACAGAACATTATATATGACATGAGAATAAGTTAGGAAAAACATTTGAAGAAAAATATTATATTTTCTTTTTTTTTCTTCTCAAACTTTGTCTTCGTTGTAAACATTCTTGGCCAAATTCCCCTATAGGGCATTACTTCCCACTTTGTTAATTACTGTGTTACCTGAATATCAAATCCTTTCTTTTTCCCTTGAGATGTAATATATCAAAAATATTTGGACATTATCTAAAAATGACTATAACTTAGCACCAGCAAGCTTATTAGCTAAACAATCAGCATTAACGTTAGATATCAATATTTCAACCTACTTATTTTCAGTATGGTTATGAATAAACATTCACATATGTCTACTCAGCTAGTTGATCCAAACAATATAAAAAATGTATACCGTTGATAAACAATATAAAAACAGATGTTTAAATAAAACTGCTAATGTTACAGCCGCAGGGAATATGAAAGTTTTTTTACCTGGAGACACTGATGTTGATGTGTCTGCATTCATTTCAGTGGGCTTAAATAGATCACCATTTACTGCAGTGTAACAAACTGCAAATTTTTACCTAAATATGAATTTTAAAGTAACTAATCCTAAAATTCAACATTAGTAACTTCACGCATCATCAGTCGCACGCGCCAGTTGTTCGGTTCACTGGAGACTCACTCTGAATGAATCGTTTGAATCAGGGAACTGTCGAATCGAGAACAGCTGAAATTGGATCTTTCCAATTCGAGAATGAATTGTTTGGTGCGATTTGTGAAACCGATTGAACAGGTTCATTTAAAAGAATCAGTTTGTTAATGAATTGCTTGTCTGCGTCTCGGAGCACTTGATACTGTATGAGTAACAATATGTTTTATGAAATGAAGTAAGAAGTATGATCCTTTGCTTAGGAATGTAGTGAAGTAAAAGTTACTAAAAATAAAACTACTCAGATAAAGTACAGATACTTGAAAATATATTTAAGTACAGTAACGAAGTACAATTACATTGTTACTGTCCACCACTGACCATAAGCCTCACCTCCGGCTACCATCCTCAAGCTAATAGACAGAGTGTGCGCAAGATCCAAGAGGTGGGGCGGTTTCTCCGTACCTTCTGCCATGGCCACCAAGACAACTGGAACCAGTTCCTGGGATGGGCCGAATACGCCCAGAATTTACTTAGTCAGACATCCACAGGATTAACTCCATTTCAATGCATACTCGGCTTCCAGCCCCCAATCTTCCCCTGGTCCGTATAAATCTTGGTTGTCCCCTCCGTCGATTAATGGTTCTGGGAGAGTGAGAGAATCTGGGACAAGGCACATAATCACCTCCAGCAGCCAGTAGGCAGGCAGAAAACCACGGCAGACCACCGTAGATCAGAAGCTCCACCATACCGAGTGGGACAAAAGGTATGGTTGTCCATGAGGGACATTCGCTTGCACCTGCTAAAAAATTGAGTCCCAGGTTTGTTGGTTCCTTCAGATCAACCCTGTCACTTTCCACCTTCAACTTTGCCCTGAGTATATAATTCACCCCTCCTTTCATATGTCACCATTGAAACCCTTTCATAACCCTGTCTCTCTTCCCTCAGAACCTTGCCGCAAAGATGAACCCCCTCCTCCCATCATCGTCGATGAAGGTACCATGCACAGGGTCCATGAGATCCTGGATTCCCAGAGTCGTGGTGGTAGGCTGGAATATCTTGTTGACTGGGAAGGTTATGGACTCGAAGTGTGTCAAGGGATGATGTTCTGGATCCAACTCTCCTCAAAGAATTCTACTCCATGCATCCCAATAGTGGATGTCGGAGGGGTCCCTCATTGAGAAGGGGCTCTGGAGGGGGCCCTGGAGGAGGGGGTAATGTCACAGACACGCCAGGCTCTGCACCCCTCCAATTACAACGATAAACATAAACGAGTATTGATCACGCACACCTGACACCCAAATATCGCACTGCAGGTATCGTCTGAGTTCGTTTTCACATGAAGTGGACTAACTCTTGGCAATACTTATCTTTGCAAGCTTACCGCTATACTTACCCTGTGATTCTCTCCCTATCTTTGTCTCCTCCCAGGCTCCCGGATTCCTCCTGTGTCTCTCCAGCTCCCTTGAAAATTGTTGTATGTGGTGTGTGGTTGTCTCTCCTCGTCTTCAAAGCCTCCAACGCTCCATCGCCCTGCAAGATACACTCCAATATTGAACTGCTTTTGACAAACCATTCATACCCTGTTACACTCACCATCTGATCCTGATCACAATCACTGCATTACTCTGCTGCTGTAAATAAACATTCGTTGTTTCACTTACCGTTTGTGTCTCGTCCGCTTCTTAACAATATGAGGGCTGGATGTCATTGCATAATTTTCATTTTTAAATTAAGTACCCTTCAGGGCTAATCAAGAGACAAAAGTTAAATTTAATTGTTATTAAAAAATATGACTTAAGAAACATTACTCAATACCTGGTGGTATTCTGAAAGGATGTTGTGCATGTCCTCCACCTCTTCACTAGAGATTTGCTTGACAGTTAGTGTTCGGTCATATGATGTCAACAACAATCCTGCTTCCTGACTCTTGTCATCTTTTGCTGGAGGACTATGTGTAAGAGAAACCTGAAATACAGATAGAGAAACACAAGTAAACAGCACATAATAGCCATTTAAAGTCATTCATGTTTTGATCGCTCAGGGTTTATTCTTTAATAACAATGAGTTGTATGTACATTATCCCTTATTTATCATTCTTTAGGTAAGCCAGACAACTTCCTTGAGGAACTATAGACATTCTGCTGTCCTCTTTCCCTGGGATTTGCACCCTACTGATAGTGCTTGGTTATTTTAACATTCACTTGGAAAAAACTCAAGCGGCTGACTTTCTAGTTTTTCTGGCTTTGCAAAATGTTTGACCTTAAAGAACCACATGACACATAGCAAGAAAAAATCTAGACCTTATCCTTATCCTCATCTGTCAGGTGTAGTGACAGAACTCAAATGAACATCGTATATTGACAATATTCACAATAATTATTAGAGATGCACAGATTGACTGGCTAGTGATCGGAATCTGCCGATTTTTTGTATGACCGGCCCGATTTTGACTCGCCAAATGCACGAGAAATGCCCAACATCACAGGCAAATCGGTGCTTGTTCACGCAAATGACAATCACACAGTGTGAACTATCAAAGACGTGATCTGAGAGAATCACTGATGTGTTGCCGACATGCTAAATATCTGGACCTGTCTGTGATTCAAAATCATGCCGTGTGAAGGTGTTCTGAATGAATAACATCAGCGATTACTTTTAGTAATTAGAGACAAAGTTGTCAGTGATTCTTCCCGTTGTAAAGTCATACAGCGTGAAAACCCCCTGTCACCGATCTATCATGCAGTGTCAACACAGTAGCGACTGAATTATAACTAAGAAAAGATCTGTGACGCGGCTCCTTTGAAAATCATGCAGTCTGAACTCTGCATAAACTTACTTACTTAATTGTTAGTTGTTAAGTCGGCAGGTCACACTTACTGTAAAGTCGGAAATCGGTATCAGCCAAGAAATTTGCAATTGGTGCATCTCTAGTAATTATTGATATTTACATTACAAGTGGTTGAGTGGTTGAATTGTCCAGTGGTCCTTGCATAGAAATACAAAGGGAAAGGAGTCATAATCCTTAAACACAAAGTGGTGTAGGATGCTGATCCACTGGAATATGCAAGTATTAAAAGAAAATAAATAATTATTTTCTATAGAACATGCTCTGTGGTTCAAATGTAGATTCTGTGTGGGCTACTAAGTGCTTGCAGCACACTGTGAAACTCCATATATCAAATTCAAATAAAGAATTCTAAAATAAAATAAAGCAAACAAGCATGTTTTATAAGCAGATGGATATAATGCAGAATAAACTGGCAAGTGCCTCATGCAAACATGAAAGCAAATGATAGCCACCATGTAAATGTGCTTGAGCACATGACCTACAAACACCTATCAAGTCCTTCTGTATAGTAGGCCTACCTGACCTGATCATGCAAACTCATGCAAACAGGCTTTTGCAAACTCACAGCAAAATATTGTGTGAATAATTGTGATGTGTGAACCTTTTTGACTCACATGTAACTTTTAAAGTGCAGTAGATAACTGTGCTCAGAAATAACACAGGGATCTTTTCGCTTTTCATGCAGCCAGATTTAAACTTTAAAAGAAATTCATACCAGATAATCCTGATGTTCAACTCCAAATCGCTCTCTTAGATTCCGGAACACCAGTGGGCAGTACTCCTTAAACTTAAAATGTCCAGGGAGGTTTTCCCTGAATTTGAACAGTGTAAAAACACATTTATTAGAATTAGAATTTATTAGAATAATTCTAATAAATCCACTTAACACAAAAATGAATAAATTAAACCAGTTAACAGTGAACTTACTCCACAATTTATTCTAATTTGCTTTAAGTATTTATTTATTAATATAAATAAAGTTAATATTAGTTTTACCTTTGTGTTTACTGCAGAGACCACTTACAGTCACATATACTGTCAAGGCAGTATAGCATTGAATCTTTACAAATACTCCATGCCATGTGTGTCTGAATAAGCAACATCTTTTTTATTCTCATCTAATAGCTAAATAATGATAATGACTGTTACTAAGGTTGCATTAAATAAGGTCACAAGTTTCCAAAACAAATCCATACCAGGGCAGATTATGGGTATTCAAAAAGCTTTGTGCAGTTCAAAGTGCAGCCATGTAAATTTGTCTAAAATCTGTGACTATGATCCCAGATATGTTTTTCAAACTAAATAAACAAATATTTGTATGTGTCTGTGTAAATGTAACCAACCTTAGCTTGTTATCTGTAACTTTTGGACTGCATCACTGCACTAAACCAAATCATTGCATAATAGTCATTCAAGATGACATGAGTGAACTGCACTTAATGTAGTTAAATTACTGAATACATACTTGTTAAACAAATGGTTATTGACTTTCATTTTTATGTTGGCTTTGAAGTCATCTGGAAGTAGCATTACTGGCATAGGCACTTGAAAGAAGTCGTTTATCTGCAAAGGTTAAATACATGTTAAAGACTGTAAATTAAATTAATTAAAGCCATTCTCCCTCTAAAATAAGATTAAATAATGTTATACTTAAGCAAAGAAAAGAGAAAAAAACAGTGTATAAATATTTTTTCAGATAAAGAATAAACATTTGTTAAAACATACCGTGTGATTGATGCCCCACATAAACACAGTCAGGATGGGATCGCTAGCCCAGAATACCTCCACTTTTTGATGTACAAAATGTTTTTTCTTGCTTTTTGTTCGTGAAAGTCTTCTCGCTGAGCTTGAAATTGTCCCCGTTTTACCAGGAGAAGACATAATTGCAGAAATGTACCCAGATAATCAAAACAAAAACTTGTTGTGATGATGAATGTCTTAAAATTCCAGTACATAAAGACAGCAAACCAGCGATACAAACTATACAGTAGAGGATAAACTGCTTCGCTGACTAGCTTCAAATGAAACTGGAGAGAATTCAACTTCTCATAACTTGATCCAAAAAAGCAGTCACATGCCTGATCAGCATTTATGGAAGTAAGTAGTTTTTCTTTTAATTTACCCTCCTAGACAAATAATTGTTAAAAATCAATTGAACAGTTTTTATTAAGAGTTTTCTTCTGTTCAGTGCTGGTAAAAAAGCAAAAGAGATGCATTGCTGTGCACTGTGTGTGCAAGGTAGCCAATGAGGTAGTTTGTTTTGATGACACAGTCAAATGTGTACTAACCATTGCTGCAGTTTAGGTTACCAACAGAACTGCATATAGGGTAAATGTGCAGAAAAGGTGCAACATCTGCACAATTAACTCAAATATAGGTCATCAACTGTATTTGTATACACTGTAAAAGATCTTTATCTAATCAATAAAATTGTGATTCAACAGATTGCAAGCATTAATACAATATTAATTAACTTCAACAACTATTGAGAATTAAATTAGAATTAATGAAACACGTTCTCTAAAATCTCAATAACTTAAAAATCAATAACTTTTAAAACAGTAACCTACATACATGGTGTATGGTTTTATTTGAAAACTTAGAAATTCAACTTTCTTTTAACATAAATAACTTTAGCATAAATCACCATTTTGGAGAGTACTTGTCATGAACGAGACTTGAGGCATGCAGATCCATGTGCAGGCTTAGTTTATTAATACACCAACCTGATCTCACAGAATTGCGTGAAATAATCACGAACTCTTAACGCATAATTCCGTGTTAGTATCACGTAATGATCAAAAATTGCGCGATGGGCTCACGTAAAAGATTACAATGTAATTCAGTGACAGGCATCATTCGTGATCCACGCACGAATTTGGATTCAAATATTGGTTAATTATATTGCCATTATTGTATTGGGATTATTGGGATGTG
>JAUMHR010000082.1:6184318-6196536 GCA_032361145.1 Enteromius fasciolatus
CACACTTGAGAAGGTCACGGCGTGGTTTCTGGCTGCATATTTAAAGGTGGCCCAATGACCTTCTAGTATAATGTTTTTAGTTCCCAAATTGATTTTGCTTGAATATTATAATCCAAAGGCAGATTGAGTTTGGGAAACATTACACAATGGGAAGAACCCAAGAGCCAGGAGCAGTTAGAACTCTACGACCCTTTTTTTTCAGAGCGTGAATTATGCAACAGGTCTACAGACAATGACATTTGAATGTGCTGACTGTCTTGGAGGCAGCACGCACGTGTATGAGATGGAAAAAGATGACCTTCTCGATAGGGGCACTGCTAATGCACGTTCTGCAATCCGACTAGCTGCCAAAACTTGTCTATTTAAGCATAATTAGTCACAAATGTCTTAAAAAGTAAAACCTCAGAACTCAGAACTTTATAAAGACCAACCAAACGCAGACAGCTTACCGTGAATGAACAAAAAGAATAAAGCAAGCTCCAAAATGTCATTTCACAAAGGCTGCTATTGTGTTGCGCACTCAAAAAGTCAAAGTGTCCTTTCTATCTTTAACTGCCTGACTTTAATTTCCAAGTTTGAAACCTTAAATGGAAAAATAGAATTTTTTGCTTGCTTAAATGCCATTCTTGAACTTGGTGAGTGTGCACTTCCAGTACGACGTCCGTGTAAACATGGCACGTCAGCACGGAAGAATGCAGGGGGTGCACAAGGCCCTGGGGATGAGGCCATGGGGCAATGGAGTAGGAGGAAGTCTGTCAAACAGAAGTGGGGGTGTAGTGCCTGTGGGCAGAAAAAGAGAGTGAAGGGGGAGGAATGTGGAGGAGTGAAGAGGTAGCCTCGAAAGAAAGAAAGAAATATGAGAAAGAAAAGAATCCAAGTAAAGGCTGAGGAAGAGGCCCTAAACTTCAAAAGCAAGGAGAGCAAGAGCTTTAATTATTCAGTTGCGGTGCCCTGCTGAAAACAATTAAAGGAGACCTTCAACAGATCCCGGGTCAAGCCCTTTTCTGACTGTGATGCAGGAGCTTGGGAAATGCAGGCCAACATCTTGAAAAAGTACATGACCTTGTGCAAGAAAGCGCCTGTTGGTGCAGTCCAGATGCACTGGTTTAGACCTTACAGATGAGATTTTTTTTTAAACGGGAAGGTCAGAATCATGAACTTTGACATTGGAGATTCTGTGCCAGTTTGAAGGCCACTCAGTTACCTTGGCTAATACTATAACTTCACATACAGTACATATACCGTTGATAACAAGTGTACTCCATTTGATAGCGCATACAAACACAGGGGCTTAGAACGGGGCTTTATTCTTATCCAGTTTGTGCTATTTGTCTCAAGATCACAGTTGTGTGAATCTCCCTTACCTTTTCGCACAACAAGGTCATCTGCTGTTGTTGAATCCCAAATAGTTTCTGGTTTCGTCTTTTCGTTTTCTTTGAACTGTGAAAAACAGGCTGGGTCACCAGTGATTCCACCTTGTGAAGGCAACTGATTAGAGCAAAAAATATTCAAGGACCATATGTGAGTTGGGCTTACAGAGTACGCATGGTTGTAATATTTTATGGTAAGTATATACAAGTGATATACAAGTGACCCTGGACCACTAAACCAGTCTTTAGTACAGGTATATTTATTAAAATGATCTATTTTTCTTTTACGCCAAAAAGCATTACAATATTAAATAAAGACCATGTTAAGTAAAGATAAAAAATATATATATATATTCAAACTTAATTTTTATTAGTTACATAAACTTAATTTGGACAACTTTATAGGCAATATACTTAATATTTAGATTTTTTAGCAAACAAACCATACATCAATGTAAAGCTTTAGTTCAGTTTACATCTAAATTTAAAAATAATAAAAATATAAAAATAATACAATAAAACTAATTAAAATTCCCTGGTTTTGTGGTGCAATATCACATATTTAATACATTTGGATTACCTTTGCCATCAATAGAAATACATTTTTATTTAATTTAAATTAATACAAATAGCAACAACATATTTGAACAGATTTGATTTTGTATTATAACTTACCCAGATATACTTAAACAAAATAGTATAGAATTGTAAAATTGGCCATTTGTCGAATTATCTGTACTTTTAAAATCATAACAGAATCTCAAGTTGAGTTCACAGTCAGGCAGCTGTTTTCCAAACTATGGGTAGTACGATTCATAAACGAGCGGCGAGTCATAAACAGAGTCAGCCAGATCATAAAAAGAAAATCAGGAAAATGTGAGCAAGGTCTCAAACGTGAAAGAACTGAAAGTGTGCGAAAGGGCCAGCGTGCCCTTGACGGCAACAGATCTGTGCGTTTGTGAGTCATGGGTTGTGAAAGTTGTTGAGCTATAGCATTAGTCATCGTCGGGGAGTGAACGCGATCAGGGATAAACTTAGAGGGAAAGAAAGCATTAAACTCATTCACCTTTCCTCCTGCGGTCCCGTGACAGGAAGATGCAAGGGGAGTTTTGCAACAGTCAAAGAGGAAATCAAAACAAAGGCTTAAAGGGAGAGGTTGCCAAAATAGAAAATTCTGTCACTGCATGTTTAGGACACGAAGGTGAACATCACTTTTGAGTAAACTAGTGTAAGTAGGTGGTGGAGAGTTATTCGAGTGGGTTCGAAGTCTCTCATCCATGTGTGTCTCCATGTCCATTGCGTGTTCGTTCAGGACAGGCACACTTTGTTTGCGAGTATTTCACTGTGTGAGAGGGTGTAAATGCCTGCGGTCTGTCCAGTCCTGTTCAGGGGGATGGCAGGATGTTCATGTGACTGCTGTGTGTGTGTGTGGGTGGGTGTTACTCTGTACTGTGTGGGTTATGGGTGTGGGTTGTGATTATAGTCTTCTTGTGCCAAGAACTCACAGCACTTCAGTCTGACACAACAACAACAAACCGACGCGCGGCAGATGCAGGCAGACTGATAGAAACATACCTCACACGCACTATTTTATTGCCTCATTCATGATAGTTCATATGTTAATGAGCGGTAACTCAAAAATGAGACGTGTTTAAGTGATTCGGTGTGGAAAATGCCTGATCGGAGGCGTCCGCCATTGTGAATTTCCCAGATAAAGCTTTTAGTCATGGCGCACTCCCACACTGAAACACCTTCATCAGAACATATACCAGGAAATACTTGACTGTTCATATATAATGTAGACTCTGCATGACAGACTCTTACTTTATCATTAATATGAATTAGCCGTCCAGCTCAGATCTTTTGCTTTAACGTCTTGCTCATGACTGAGTGGATACGTATGCTCTGTTTGAAAACTTTTTGTGTTTGTGAGTTGTGTTGCTGTCTACGGGCTACTTAACTGAGATGTTTCCTCATAAGTGAGTGATTTGTTGCATCGTGAATGACGCTTCCTACAAGAAGCAAATCCTTTTGGCTTGTAAAAGGTGCTCTGGATGAGTGAGTCAACTGACATTGAAAGTTAGCATGTTGCTAAGCTAATAACACAATAATCAAGAAAGTAGGCCCAGATAGAAAAGGTAAATGTGTTTCCTTAGCTGAAAATCTGCAGAACGGATTTAAAAATGATTATTATTTTGTAGCTGATAGCATTAATCAAGATTTACATGTAATGCATTCCTATTTGTAGCCAAGGGCATTAAAATAAACTATATAAACGTTGGAAATTCTGTGTAGTATGCTTAATACTTATATTAAATAAATTCTGCATAATGTTAACACGAATGTAGTAGTTTAACCTAATATATTAAACAAATTAAGTATTTAAGATTTACTTAATATATTAAGTAAATCAAAAATGCTTTTTGAATTAACAGTACTCTCAATTAATAGTGTATATAATAAATTGCATTTTATAATTTTTTTTAATACTAATCACAGTGTTGTACTCTCATATATTTAAAAATATATACGATTTATTGCTGATTTTAGCTAGTTTTTCACTTAATATATAAAATTGAACAAATCTGTTAAATGTTTTTAATGCTAAAAGAATAATATGACAGCGTAGTAATGCCCCTTACTAAATTCAGTAGTGTACAGTAGTGAAGTAAATGAAATAAAAAAATGATAAAATTATCATAAATAAATACATTTGGAAGCACCGCACTTACGCAGATATTGTAATGTAAATGTAAAATAGTGACTTTTAATTTAATTTAATGTTTTTGTGGGTGTTTTATTTTGTACTAGTAATTATTATTATTTATTTATTTTATTTTTTTGCTTTGTCTGCCATCTTTTTTCAATAAGTGTGCCACTATGCAAACTGGGAATGACTGTTCCCCAAAGACACGTGATGCTGCCTGAATCTTTGACCAAAAGAAGTTATCTTAACAGACTGGCGCCTTAAATGTCTGTCTAGGCATGCAGCTTGATTTTGTAACAGAGCTAATATGTGTCGCAAGACGTGTTTATTGTTTAGACAGACTACTCAACAAGCTTGCATATCATCATTCGCGGTGTGTCCTGTTGCCTGTGAAAGAGCCGTTACGTCGACAGGTGTTAAAGGACAAATGCGACCACACCTACCCAAGTCTATTTCTGTCCACAAATGTGTCCGTATTTGGAGCTGTGGGGCATAAACAAACATCCCAAAGGCTCTGTATTGTCCTCAGTGAAGACTTGTTTCAGCTGCAAATTGCTTTTTCCTTAGTGTCGCCAAAAAATGTGTTGGCGTCTCACTTTATTTAAGCCGCTAGTTCATCATACGGAATATGTCTCTGCATGCGAATGTATATTTTGAGCATAATTTGCCACCCTTTGAGAATTTGCCATCACGTAACAGCTGGCTGAATGAATTCCATGCAGTTCACGTCTATTTCTAAACTGTTCTGGATTCAAAATGTCCCTGTGGTGAAGCGTTACTGGAAAAGATGCTCGGTCATGACAGGACTTGCTGTAAGGGGCATGAGAGGGCCAATTCCTTGGGTTTGGTCATCATAGGGTAGACATGTTCTTCCTTTGAGTCACACCAACAGCAGTGTGGTTTGAATGCAATGCCATACTTTCTGATTGAGTCGATGTTCTGTTTCCTGCTTCCCATGTTCTTTGCATGTCGAGCGTGTTGCAACATGTTCACCCCGAATGCGTTTACACCTTGAAAAAATCTTGGGGAAAAAACAATGCTGATTAGTTTCCCAGAAATTTACTGGGAATATGATGTCATTGTGACTGAATGTGCAACGATGTACTTCGGTTTCCATGTCCCAAGATTTAGCGGCACAAACATATTTTTTTCCACATTTCTTACGTCATTGGTTGTCTCAGTTTCGCAAACTTAGCTTAGCCCAGCCCAATTATTTTGACAGGTCCGGTGTTGTTTTTTTGGGAAGCCACAACTTTTCTCAACTCTCCGTGAAGCCCGGGATTGCACAGTTTCCTTTCTGCTGCGGTTGACACTCTTTTTTTTTTTTTTTTTACGAAAAAAACTGCAGCTCAGCGAATTCTCTCAACCTTGAAACGGCAATTAGCCACAGATCAGTAGATTAATTACAGGTCTCCAAGAGTGAATAATGGTGAGACTTCGCAGCAACCCTCTACGTTCTACGTCTAAATGTCTTGGTCCAATCACCTTTCACCAAGATGATTCAAATCCACAAGAGACTATCCACCTTATTTTAAAATGCGGAAGTAAGTATATGTGCGAGACTTCCAGTTCAATAAGCCGCGATATGGAAATATCAAGAAGAATAATGACATACAGTAAAACTTTTTTGCACTATAAATCAGGGTGTTCATAATTAAGATAATGTAATACAATAAAAAGGTAAGACACCAATAGCTGGGTGGAAATGAGACCAGAAGTCACACCCATAAAATTTTGAAGTGGTCATGCCCACACTTACGGGAAAAATAAAGTGAATAGTACTGTAGCTGGACACTGATCCTCAGCCAAACCCAATCAACTTGGATGGGCAGGATGCATCATGGGAGTTACTAATTGCTGAATATGAGTAATGATTCTTTTTAATGCAATTAAACAATGCAACTTTTGTAAAATTGTATGTTGTGTCCATAAAATTTTTTTAACTTGTGTTGATTCATATGTGTTCTTATATTCCAGATGAGTGAATCTCAAACCTGGTTTTCAGACAAATATGGACTAACCCATAAGAGTTTTAACCCAAAAGTTGGGTTAGTCCAACACGGTCTCACGAGTTGACCAATTCGTATGTATTCGTACGAGGTGGCAAAATCATTCTAATTCATACAAATTTGTACGACCAAACTTTTGTACGATTTGTTTAAAGCCCAGTGTTGGTTTAGAGGCAGGGTTAGGTGTAGGTCATTCGTACAAATTCATACGAATTGGCAACTCTTTAGCAAAAATCGTATGAATTTGAACATTGAGGTTGTACAAATTTGTAGGAATCATCCACCTCATAAAATATGTACAAATTGCCATGAGACTGGGCTGGTTAGTCTACATTTGACCCAAAGTTAGGCTGAATCAATCCAGCATTTTTTAAGAGTGAACAAATGTAAAAATATGATCAAAAGTGAAACTGGATCAAGATCTAAATCTAAAGAGCTTGTACAGTAAATGAAAATTTTATCATGAAATCTGTACTGATACTCAAGCCTACAGAACTGCCAGAAAGAAAGCCAGACATATTTCCAAAATACATAAAACACATAGTTTAGATGTCTCCTTCCTATATAGGTGAATGACTCATGGCCAAAATTAGCGGATATTAGCGGTTTCATGCAAATATTCAAAAGTCTGGCTTTGCGAAAGTACCAGTAAAAATTCCATGGATGCAGGATTAAGGGAAGTGGTACTTCATGCCGATTTTTACACATCCCTTTTTTGTCAAAATGTCTGAGGTTTGACCTGAGAAGGTTTTCTTTTTCTCATGGTTTCCTTAAAGGGCAGATCCTCAACATTGCGATGCGTTGCCTAGATGTGACCTTTGAGCCTTTGAGTAGGAAGGGAAGTGGGAGAGCGAGGGATGGAGAAAAGGGATTGTTGACAAAGGAAGGACAACAGACTCAGCTTTCCCTCAGCGGATGGAATGATGGCTCAGCAGGATGAGTGGGTGTCAGAGTAGGATTAGAGCATCATCCATTTGTTCTCTTTTGTTTTTCCGCTCGCTCTCTGTCCTTCCCCCTCTTTTTCCCATATGCCTGTCCTGCTTCTCCTCTCTTAGGGGAATTAGGATTTTCCAAATAAACACAAGTTAACGTTTGCGTCTGCCAGCGAGATGGAGTAGCGCTTCATTAACCTTGCATTGTCTTTCCCTGGGTTGCACAGACAGGCTATTAAACAAGATCGCAGTTTCTTCGTGTGTCGACAAATGGAAAACCGAACCCTGCGTTGACAGACTACACAAACACACGTTCAAAACAGCGTAGGATCAAATGGCTTTAACTAATGTTTCTTTGTAGGTGTAAACCAAAGCTATAATTCAACTCAGACCCTGGACCACAGAACATCGATGTGGTAAAAAAAAGGCAGTAATATCATTATGAATGATCTTTTAGGCCATTCATTGTTGTTACTGGGATTATGCAATAACGTTCCAGTGGTTTTCTCATGAGTCATAAAAAAAAACTACAGCATTCCAGACCAAATACCACTTCTAAGCGCACAAGTCCAAATGGAGTATTAAAGTGGATTAAAATCGACAGATTTTTACGAAAATAGTACAGTAAAAAGACGAGATTATGCAAACTCAATTCTACTTTTTGTTACGTTACACTTAACTGATTCATACCATGCTTTTGGTCTGGACTTAAAACTGTTCGCTCTGTAATGTTTCCTACTGTGACGTTGGTGTCGCGCACAGATTGATATCACTGTTTCCGTGTAATAGGTTGAAGCTCCATTTTTAGATGGTCTATCATGTGTATCGTCCTGCATGGGTGACTCTATAAGCATGATATCTGACAAATAATGGAACACTCATGCGAATACTGGCTGTAAGCTAAAAGAAATCCATCACAGCTCATTTAACTGTATTTAACTATTTCACCAGAAGCTCATCGTAAGCAAGTCTGCTTAGAAGACTGAACTGCTATTCAGCCTCCAGTCTCAAATGATCAAGTCTTAAAGATTCAGTTGTGTTCTTGCAAGGCCTCCAAATACGAGAAATAGTATGCAGGATAATCAAGGTAATCTTTGCATATTGTATCCAAATTAAAAATTAAATATATATCTTTTTAAAGTACTGAATTAAGTTAGTTTGGTCTGAATTATTTTAAGGCTATGCTCACACTTGGCGTCTTTTTAAAAGCGGTCAACGACTTGTTTTCAAAAAAGTCCTCAGCGCTTTTTAAAATGCCACCACGGCATCTTTTTCTGCAGCTCAGAGCATCTTCTCGGGTTGAAAAAATGTCAACTAAAAAAAATAAAATAATGCCTTATACGTCAAGTGCCCTTTTGACAGTTGACCAATGACCAAGTGAGTAGCGAACAAAAATTGTTGTGAATCATAATTTTCTTCCCTGTTAACTTCAAAAGCCAACTCAAGAGCCAACTTTTTACGCTTTTTTTGACATTTCTACAGCACACCGCACTAGACTACTGTTGTAGCAGTTGTTATAGCAACAAAAGACGCTCTCTGCTGCTTTTTTGTAACAGACACTATCAGTGTTTTATTTTTCTAAAAAAGCACTCTTGTCAGCTTTTGCTTGTGAGAAAAGATGCCAAGAGTGAACACACTGAAAATCTGAGATTTATCATTATCATTATACCTTTATCATTACTGATAATAATATAAAAATCATACAAATGTTTGCATTTTGTGTCGAAAAGTCTATAAATAAAGTCTATGTTTATAAAGGATGATTAATATTACTTAAAGGGTTACTCCACCCTAAAATGAAAATTTTGTCATCAATTGTTTACGCCCATGTCATTCCAAACCCATAAAAGCTTCATTCGTACTCAGAACCCAATTTAAGATATTTCAGTTGAAAACCGGGAGGCTTGTTACTGTCACATTGACAGCCGTCAAGGTCCAAAAAAGTATTAAATATATCATCAGAAAACTCCAACTGACATACGGTAATGTCAATGGTAATGTTGCGAAGTTATGAAGTTTTCTTTCCATACAAAAAGTATTCTCGTATACTGTAGTTTCATAATGTAAGGGTTGAACCAGTGATGGAAGATGCACTATTCTGACGATGTCTTCCATACTTTTCTGGGCCTTGACAGTATTATTTACTTGGCAGTCAATGGGACAGTAACAAGCCTCCTGGTTTTATCCAAAATATCTTTTTAAGCTTTTACCGACGTGATTAATGGCAGAATTTTCATTTTAGGGTGGAGTAGCCCTTTAAATACTAAAATGTAATGGGGTTCAAACAGTGGAAAAGACCACATGGAAAAAAGTTTTTTGCTGCAGTGAAAGAAATTTATTTAAAATTGGAACAGAAAAAAAATCATGCAAATACACAACATAGTCCCTTTAGCACTGTTTTCCCGTTTTGTGTTAATATTTAATCAGTCAGTCATATTTCTCCAGTTGTGTCTTATTTGTCATCAGTCACCATTGGGAACTGGGACACAGTAAATTGTTTAATAACAGACTTTAGCTTGTTCTCACACACATGTCGTGTCAGAGCGGCGCACGAGTTGCCCCCGCACCAGCACCTTAGCTCTGAGCGCTCGAGGAGTAAGAAAAGCATTGATTTCTTTGCTATCAGTCAGAGAAAAGCCGTTTTCTTGCTGGAAACTAAAACTGAATTATTTATTTCCTCATTCAATTTTTATTGCGCTCTCCTGGTGGAAAAATAATGCTTCCTCAATTAGACGGTGTCTCTTCCCCACTATCCTGCTATCTCGCCTCTTTCTGCCGCGGTCTCGCTCTCTAGCTCTCCTCTGGGTGGTTAAATGTGGACAGAGCCTGAGCGTCGGAAGTCATGGAGTGTGACAAAGAGCCACACACGGAGAGGAGAATTAGATCATGTAATCTGAACTGCTGGCACTGGTGTAACTATAACTAACTGTATTACACACTGGCCATCTGTAGCCATTACGTTCTAGTGCTTGACACTGGACTAATGTCTAAACAGAAGAGGAAAAATGGCATTTGGAAGAGCAGGGTTTATGGCCATAACAATTATACAACAGTTAGTTCCAGTCCTCTAATTTGATTGGCAAAGCAGCCATCCAAGAGTGCTAAATGTATATGGGAGATATTTTGGGTTGAATTCAATCGACAGCATCTGGGGCATGTTGATTACCATAAAAATGAGCTGGAATAATATTGAGAAAAAAAAAAAAAGTTAAAAAAACTCATTACTTAAAATAATGAGTCATTACTTTAACTGATGTAATTTGTTTTGCATGTTTTTCTTTAGAAGAATATGCAACTCAAAAAGTTTGCACAATATGCCCTAAGAACGGCTATTAAGAAAGTGGGGTGCAGTTTTATTTTAGTATTATTTATAAACTATTATTATTAATATTTCAAATTTGCTTTTATTTTTAGATTTATTTTGTATTTAATTTCAGTTTTTGTTTAAATATTAGTACATTTGTTATGCGCTTTTGTCGTTTTTATTTTATTTCAGTTTTAATTTAAATAACTACTTTTAGTTTGTTTTGGTTCATTTTTAATATTTTCATCTTATATCTAATATCCATGCTATAAAATGCATGTAAACCTAATGTCAGTGAAAACATTTGCTTACTAACCTTTTCTGTGTTTTACAACTTAATGATGTAAAAATTAGATGTTTTAAATCCTAAAATAACTACAATTGATCATTCGAATATCTTAATGACTCAAATAATACATAAGATTTAAAAGAATTATTTAAATATTTATGTTATTTACTATCATTGTGATCATTTCCTTTTTGATTTTAGTTAAACTTAAGCATTTTTTTTTATTAATTTTCAGGAAAAAAACCTTACATAGATTACATTATTAATTTTTAATTCAGTTTTAGTTTTTGTAATACATCACCTTAAACTTAAAAAAAAAATAGTTCAGTTCAGTTAACATTTATTTTTTCTCAAGTTTCTAGAAATTTTAAACTTTTTAGTTTTATTTATCTATAACAACAATGCATTGAACCCAAAATGTTCCTTATCTACTTTATTTATAGAACTGTCATATAAAAGCAATATTACCTGTGGCCGGCATCTGCACCGAAATACAGCGCTACAGCATGATTGCCAGTGTGATATTGCTTAAACAAAAAGATTTAAATCAGGATGTCAGGTGCCTCTGGGTAGAGGGGGTAGAATAAAAACAGAAAGGCATTGTGGGTGGATGGTGAGGGATACAGAGCGAGAGAGAGAGAGAGAGAGAGAGAGAGTCTGCTCACCCCTCTGCTTTAGCCAAAGCTTTCCTGGCGTCCTCTACACTCAAACCTGGCTACAACAACTGATGGGTGATCACAGCCAGAGCGGCCTCTTTGACCCCCGCAGGTGCTTGGGTGATGTGGTCAGGTGTGCATAACAGCACGAAAATGGAGCAGCTTGATAAGAGAGAGAGAGAGAGAGAGAGAGAGAGAGAAGGTGGGAATGAAGCAATGGCTGATGGCGACTAAGAAACAGCAGCGGGCTCTCCAGGCAAGAGATGAAATATTTGCAATTCTGCCTGGTCCCTGGGCTGCAGGCCTACACTCCATTTATATGGAAATGAGTTTGTCTTTGCTAAGGTGGGGATGGAGAAAGAGAAAGAGAGAGAGAGGGAGGGGAGAATGGGAGTGAGATCAGAGTTGGTCACTGTGCTTTTTCTTCACTTGTCATTTAAGAGAATTTTAGAACATGACATTCTAGAACATTCGCAATGCATTTAACTTCTGCAATGTGACAGAATATAAAGATTGTATAGTGGAACAAAATAAATAAGGAAATCATTTTACCATATTTTTAATCATTATAAATATTGAAATATTTGTATTAGTGCTGTGAAACGATTAATTGTGAAAAGGTTTTGTTTACATAATATATGTGTGAGTACTGTGTATTTTTATGATGTATATATAAATACACATACGTATATCTTGAAAGTATTTACATGTGTACACATTTCTGTAGTTATATTCTTCTATTTTATATTTTAATATAGAAAACATAACATATTTGTCCTAAATATATACATGTATATGTTTGTATTTATATATCCATAATAAATATGCACATTACACACACATATATTCTTCTTCTTTTATTTTGGATGTGATAAATCACAATAAATCATGTGACATAGTGTATATATTTAATTAAAATAATTTGACATCTTATAAAATATATATATATAT
>JAUMHR010000082.1:6196636-6209470 GCA_032361145.1 Enteromius fasciolatus
CTCCTAAAGAAACATTCTAAACAGAACTTCAGTGACTGATTTGGAATGATTTGGAATACGTTAAGGATAGAAAAAATGTTGGAAACATACAGGCCCTAGCTTTTAATGCATTGTGTTGCATTCTAAAGCTTCAGTAAGTGTTTTCACCTTATATAATTATGTATGAATCCCTAAAGTTTCCTCCATGTGAAAAGATGCAGCTCAAAACCATACAGTCAGTGTTGGAAAGGGTTCAAATATGCAGAAAATGTTAGAAAAACAAAAAATGAGCAGGAGCTGGAGGATTTTTCTGAAGAAGAGTAGGCAGTTGAACTGCTCAGGACCAATGAGGGAGTCATAAACAACTATCACAAAATAGAAAGACAGTCATGGATCATCCAGGAAATGACACGCAGTATTAAGATTGAAAAACCTTTTTAGGTATTATTTTGTTTTGTGGAGAATACATAAATTTAATGTTGTTTCAGTTATATTAGCATTTTGCCCCTTCTGTAAGGGGTATGTAAACTTCTGCGCATATATACCGTATATATATTTTCAATTTGCAGAACGGTCTGCCTTGGTTGTATTTTAGAAGGCAAAATGGAAGCAGCTCATTGGGTTTGGAAGAAAAACCAAATTCATGCAGTTGAGTTTGGGTTGAGTAAACACAACATCGGGGGCTTAAAATGTCCTCAGGGTGGTCTCTGAGTTATTGTCTGTTCGTGGTACATGGTTTGTCTTGTGCACTGCCTCATAATCTGTGCCTCACTGCCTCGTTGAAAGGGTGGGAGTGTTTGTTTTTGCCCTGCGCAGAAGTCTCGTTTTTTTTTTTTGCGAGGACAAGGGTCTTTCTTTTGCTGATCCTGTTTCCACTGCTATGGAGATGGTATTGGTGGAAGTCACTCCCTCACCCTGATCTCAGACTGCTTTTGAGATTACCTTCACAATGGTTCTTGTTTGGGTTCATCCGGAGAGGCTGGTCTCGGATCAGCGTAGGAGAGATGAGCTTTCCGCAGCCATGGAGACAGATGTGACATTCTGGATTAACAAAGAGTAAACACACACAAGGCATGTGTTGAACAAGAATGAGAAACGAGACCACACAGGAATTCAAAAAGCTTCGATGCTATGCTATTTTTCTCTTTTGTACCACATTCAGTTCTTTTACTGTACTGAAGGTGTTTATTTTGACATGTTTAAATAACAAAAACAGCACTTGTATCGGACCCAGATCTAGCATGTTTTGTTTGAGGGTTAGTGTAGGTGGTCCATGTTCCATACAGAATATTTATTATAGAATGACATTAAACTACTCAATAAAGAAACACAAAGACCTGGAATCAGATGTGTGGGGACGATCCAGCCAAGCAACTTAATAAGCATATAAAGTAACAATATCTAACATTATGTGAGGATTAGTTTTACAGTTAGGGGAAATAAAATCTATTTGTCTAATTATAAAAGTGTCTGAAGCCACCGTAAAGGCCAGGAAGGGTTGTGTGTAATGTAAAACACTACAAGAAAACAAGCTGAAAAATTCCACGAAAACCTGACGGTTAAACATTTTTGAAATGTTTTGATGGTTGAAGTTAGTTACTGTTTTAATACATGGTTTACTACAGTCTACTAAAGACCAACCAAACGTACAGCAACCAGAAACCGCATGCGACTGCCCAGGATGCTGCTGTAAAAGTACGCATTGGTGGTTCGTGAGGGAAGCACGCATTTATAACTGTCAAAACTTGCGCAGGTATTCATTATTTAACCGTATTCCCTGTAAAATACCGTACTAACTATATTGAATCACTTCATATTATAATGTACTCATGTAAATGGCCTGGCGTAACTGCAACCAGCTTTTTGAGTTGATGGATCTTCACCTTTTTCTGTCTGAGATGCCATACGATTTTGAGGTAACGTTAGGCCTAAACAGGAATATGTAAACTGGTTTTGTTAGTGACCCTGGTGAAAAAAACTGCTAACACCAGCCTTAGCAATTCGTACATATTTTACGAGGTGGCTAATTCGTACACATTTGTAAAACCTCGCTCGTAGAAATTCATATGTTTCGTATGATCGTATGTATTTTACAAGTTGCCAATTTGTATGAATTTGTACGAATGACTTACACCTAACCCCGTCCCTAAACCTACCTGTCACTGGGGTTTAGACAAACCGTACAATATCGTACAAGTGAGGTTGTACGAATTTGTGCAAATTAGCACGAAATTGCCACCTCGTACAAATATGTACTAATTGGTTGTGAGACTGTATTGGTTTTAGCTGGTCAACCAATCTGATCTTTGCTGGTTTAAGCTGGTCATCAGCCTGGTTTTAGAGCAACAGAGTCTCACTCCAATTCGTCACATTTTGACAGTTGGTCAAAACACTTTTGCGTCGCTTTTTGAGGCTTAAGGTACTCTTTATCAGTCACTTTTCAATGTGAAGCATGCTCCATTGTTATAAATAGGAAATCCTTAGTGTCAATATGCCGGTGCAAAATTTTGTTTTTTTAATTGCGTCATCATAATTAAAAGATATATTGGGTAAAAACATTGGCATTATTGCATATATGTAGGGGTGTGATTTTTCAATGTAAACAGTCAAAACTGTGAAATGTCATCGGCTTTTGTGTCTCTTGATCGTTTGCATCATGCTGTTGTGAGATACTATTGGTTCTTGTGTATCTCGTGACCGATTACATCATGCTACAGGACGGGAGTATGATTTCTGAATGAGATGACATTTTTAGTGATTAAAACCTTGTGTTTTACTCTCGTCTCCACATAAAGACTGCTGTATGGCTTCAGAAGACTTGGAATGTGACATGACTTGTTTGTAACGTATTTATACTGCTTGTTAATGATTAGTTCAATAAATACCTGTACAGTAACTGCATTTGCCTGTGTGTGTTTATATTGTTCAGAGGTGGGTAGGTTTGAGGTAGGGATGGGGTTTGGTGCTCCAATAAAACAAAAAAATAAAAGAATACATTTATTTATGCATGCAAGCCATTACATTAAGCCAAACAACAGAAAACAATGGAGGATTCCTCACGTCAAAAATTGACTGAAAAGTGTTTTGACCAAATGGTTGGAGTGAGACTGTGTTGTTTAGAGGGGTTTTGGCCACTTCCCAGCTGGCCAGGCTGGTCTTAGCTGGTCAGGTTGGATTAGTTAAATCAGTTAAATCCAGCATTACCAGCCTAGGAGACCAGCTAAGAACACAGTCTGCTTCCTCAACAGTACTGCAGTGTTATATGATAAAAAAAGTTTTCAAAGATTTCATGAACTTGGGCTGTCTGTTTTATCAATTTTTTTTGCAAACAAAGTATTTTTGTATGACTTGTATGCCAGGCTGTGATGTAAATTATAGGATAAAGGCTATTTTAAAACTGTATCCAACCCTTTGATGTCTCGCACCAGCTATTTTAATAGGAAATATGGCAGATATCTGAAAGATGGTCCGCTTTGTGCCTGACAGGCTGATCGGTCTTTCAGGCTCAGTAAGATTAGGGTTAGGGCCTCGTCAGCCTGTCAGACTCAAAGCTGGGCACCATCCCTCAATGGGTGGAAATATGTCAGCAGAGATTTCTGTTTTAAACAATGTCAGTGGTATTTTAACTCGATGTGGCTCGACTGAGGATTCTGTGGCCTTTTCTAAGGCACACACATGGTTTATTTCTCTCTTCAGAAATCAATACACTTGTTCATCATAATGTTTGGGCTTTAAATATTTTTAATAGATATCTGAGGTCACTTTCCATGCGTATATCAATTTCAGATAGGACTCGGTGTACGAATGCAATCTTTATTATTGATCAGATGGTCAATATTAAACTCTCACGGAAAGAGAATGCACAGCGACATTAGAGCCCTTGGGGTGCTGAAGCATCTCTGTTTAAAATAAGAACCATTCCTGATTTCATCCCCAGTATTTGTCATGGAAACAGTCAATGCGACGCATCGATATCTGTGAGCGTGTTTGTATCTGCACTGTCCTCCTATTCTGCTGCCCCGGTTCTCCCTGGGAAAGCTGGTTTCTCATTCATATTCCGGTAGAATCCTCTGGCAGCCGCTCTCAGAGCAGGCGTGGTCACATGGGCAAAGGATGAGGGAAGAAGACAAGAAGAGGACTGGGGGAGGGATGGAGAGGGGATGAGATGCTCGAAACGGAAAAGAAACGGACAGGGTCAATAAAAAAGATGGGTTAGGGAAAACAAAGATGGATAGCTGAATGGGAATGCTAGAAGGAAGAGGAATAGTATAGGGTTTCGCGATTAATCGAAATAAATTTGCACTGGCTTAGTGCCATTATTAAATCACAGAAGCTGCGATTTAATTAAATAAATATATGCACTGTCTGTGTTTTGTGCGGCTTATGATCCTGGGCTTTCAGGATCTCAGAGCAAGTTGATTCAAACTCCATGATACAGCTGCTTATAACATGAAATTTAAAAACAATTTTCTTGTACATTTTTTATAATTCGTTTTAAAAGTGCCCCTATTATGGATTTTTGAAAATGAACTTTCGTGCCGTGTGTAACACAGCTGTAAGTGAATGAAAACATCCTGCGAAGCTTTAAATCTCAAAGTGCACCTTTTTTTAAGTTATTGTCTCTCAAAAGAAAGAGTTGACTCTGAATCATTGAAATGAGTCATTTTTAAAAATGACTTTTTTTATTCGCATATTGCCCGCTTACTGGTCTTTTCGCGTTGGTCTGAATGAAAATGCAAATTCATTCTTTGCCATAAATGCCGCTTTCGGAGCTGTAAAAGCTGCTTTAATAAAATAGACCGATCATTGGAGGGGTTTGGAAAACTGAATTGCTAAACAAATCCTTTTGGAGTCGTTGAACAAATAAGATAAAAATAAATGCATATTATTATAAGCAAATGAAAGTGCTTTTTGACCTTGCATTCATGCCAACCTGTTGTTATGGACCCTATTACCCATAGGGGCACTATAAGTTTTATTTCTTATGATTATTTTTTTTTGTAATAACAATAATAATAATCCATATTATTGTTAGTAGTAGTACTATTATTATAATTATCCCCTTTAGGTCGCATACTTCTAGTGCAGTTGCTCCAGCCAAGCAACTGCTATTGAGCTGAATGGAAATGCTAACGCTCGCTTTTTCCAGGTATCCGATACCTCTTTGTTTGGACCTCATGGGCAGCGGGGGCTTGGCATGCTAACCTCAAGCTCAGGCTAGTGCACCATTAAGGCCCGAACGATCACTTGTTCTGTGTTTCTCTCTCTATTTTCCATCTCTTCCCCCTCTCTCCTACTCGCTCTCCCCCTCCCGTCGGCTGTCAGAGAGATGTGTGTGGGCAGCATTGTGATAGGAATAGATGTTCCCCTAAGCGAGACCTGCAAAAGCCATTTGAAATCTGCTTGATGGAGAACAGTAGGTAAGAGAGTGGGCTGCTTGCTTTTCTGCGCTCTCTCCCTCTCTCTTTATCTCTCGCTCTCTCTCCCCCCTCTGTCTGTTGTTCCCTCCTGTTCCCCCTCTCCCACCTCTTTTCCTTTCTTTCACTGTCCTCTTTTTCACCCTCTCTCTCCTCCCTGCATTCTGCCACTTAAAGCGTTCCTCCATCTCAGGTGGCACTTCCCCCTCCGCCACCCCATTCGCTTGCCCTTTCTCCGTCTATCACACACTCCCCACCTCCTCCTTTCTCCTCTGTTTTTCTTTCACTTTCTTTTCTTTTTTATCTGGGCACGCATTCCTTTCCACCCACACTCAACATACTCTCTAAATGATTCCAAGTGTCTGGGCCCCAAGCCTCCTCGAACAGACGTGCATACACATACACACAACGCTCAAAAGAAAAAAAAAGGGCTCTTGAAGCCCTTTTTTAGTATTAACCCCATTTACAACAATCATTTGCTTCACACCGTCCGTTCAAAGCTGATGGTACTGCCCAGAGGAACATTTTATTGCTTAGTGGTTGCAGGAAACTTAATGGGTCCTTAAATGAAAACCGAGTTAGTATTTGGTCTTTTTTTTACCTTTGAATAAAAATTGGACCTCATTTACTTTCATTGTGTGAACAAAAAGAAAAAAAACTTTTTTTTTTTTTTAAATTGGTGTTCCACAGATGAAAGACAGGTTTAGAATGATATACTCTTAGCTGGAGCACTGGACCACTGATCAAATTCATAACTTGAATGCAGTGGATAAAAGTGTCTGCAAAACACGTGAGTGTATTATATTTCATGTTAGGTTTCTGATTATGTTAGCTATGTTTGAGATCTGGGGTTGGGCCTATTTGCTTCCGAAACTAAAAGTATCTGCCCACATTCATTTTTTTTATACTTTTTGTTTTAGTTAAGAGCATTTTTGATGGTTAATAAAACTGTATAGCTCTATTTTCAGATGTTACTGCTATGATCTCAGATGCTTCTCCTAGAACTCAATGGGGAAAATAAAAGAGAGAGTTATAGCACTGCTTTTTGATATCCTTTTATTGGCATCTAAAATGCTGAAATAAAAACACAAGCAGTGCTATGAAATGAAGAAATTTGTTTCGAAATCGTACTGGATGCGAATTAAACACAGCACATACGAGACATAACCGAGATGTGTTTTAAAAAAAAAAAAACAGCTCGATATTTTTCAAATGTTTCTGAAAACATCTGATTATTTGGGTGATTTTCTGCATACAATGTCTGAACCAGGAGACTTAAGAAAGTGTCCACTTGCTCGCCGTTTAAAGAAAAAGATTTTTCTAAAGGACATAGAACCCCGAGGAAAGTGATTGAAAGGATGTTTTTTTAAGAACACTCAGCTCTCAGACACCCTTCACAGCGGCGTCTCCATTTAATGAGGTCACTACAGGTCACAGCAACTTACGGCTACATTTTAGCAATGATGTTTTGGGCCATTTTATTGATAGTGAGAGTGAAGATATAAAAGGAAACATTGGGGTGGAGAATGGAACAAGACAGGGGATTCAAACCCACATAGGCTGATGAAACGAAATTCAGATGCAGTGGCTATGTTTGGAAATGGTATACGTATTGCACATGGCTGACTTATATTACATTAAAGCGATGTGCAAAATATGATACGTGTAGTATGCAATAGTGAACATTTAAAATAATTCTGCATGAGCTCATTAAGTGCGTGTTTAACTGAGCAAGTGTCCTGGACCTAGATTTATATTAAAAACTATTAACTTTTGGCAGCTTAATCAAATTGTTGCATGGTGGTAGCCATGATGTCTTCTTTTACTCTCATGTTGAGTTTGTGCTGTTTTTTGTATTTCCTTGCTGTTGCATCATTGTTCTTTCATATGCTTTCTCACACAGCTCTTTCATTTCCTTTCGTTTTTTTCAGTTTTTCATCAATAATTGAGATTTTGAAGTTGCCGTGAATAATGCAAAACACATTACTAACCATACAGTACATGCACGGAGTCTATAATTTAAGATGCAAAGGTCTTTGTTATGAACTATTAAGAGGACACTCGGTACCACCCTGTTTTGCGTAAACAAAAATGCTCCTTCAAACCCTCGCCTTTATTTGCTTTCCCCTTTCTACTCGTGTTTTCTTGTCCCCTTTCACGCGAAATTCAATTTTCGTCCCTCTGTCTGTCACTGAGATTACACGTGGTTGTGACAGAGTCCTTTTGGTTGAAAGAAACAACACAGAAACCGGGATAAGCACCAGTGCCTGACAGGGGATTTTGCTCACGATCCCCTTGCTCCACAATGAAGCCCACAATCACACAAAGTAATCCCATCTCCTTAAGAGTCTAAGCATTCTGAGCATTTTGTGCATTGCGGCACCGTTTTCTTCATTTCAGAAAACCTCGTATTCTTTGACACTCGGTCAGGTTTTTGTTCTGGATGAAAATAGTGTTTAGAGTCAAAGGCTGATATATATATTTTCACGGGCCTAAAACCTTGCAAGGTATTTTGAGCTCGCTCGCAAGGTGCTGTAATTAAGCTCATTTATTGTACATCAATTCGCTTTTCTATAAATGTCCTCCAGTAATGGATATTGGCACTGCACTGGTTTGTGAAGTAACGTGACTAAATTAAGCTATTGAATTTCATGGTTGTGATTAGACATCAACAGTCAGTGCAAAATGATCACGTTTCAATGACACAATCAAAGTGCTGTTTAGAAGTCTGTCGGCATCTTTATAGAGTTATTTTTATTTTTATTTTATTGTAAAGTCAACCCTACAAATTTGGGATGTGTTTCCCAAACGCACCGTAAGACTGCAGAAATCATTGGCACCAGTGATCCATGAGATTACAATGGTTTTGGGAAATGCAGCCCTGAATTTATTTCAGAACCCATAGATTATAGCATTCACATTGTCAGTGTAATAGTACAGTAAAAGTTGCAAGTACAATTTGGGCTTGATGCCTGCTTTTATTGCAATGAACTTAGCTGAAAATTCTTAAAGGATTACTTCACCCCAAAATGACCACGTTGTCATTAATCACTTGGGGTTGTCATTCCAAACCCGTAAAAGCTTTGTTCGTCTTCAGAACACAGTTTAAGATATTTTGACATATCCTTGTGTTCGCGGCTGACACGGAAGAGCGTACGCAGTCCAGCGGATATTCACCAAGGTGATGCTACAGTGCCGAATTGTTGAATAAAGTCATTACTTTTGTTTTCTTTTCATCCACAAAGTATTCTCGTCGCTTCATAACGTTAAGGTTGAACCACGGATGGCAGACTATTTTGACAATGTTTTTCATTGGTCTCAAGCCTCCTGGTTTTCATCCAAAATATCTTAAATTGGGTTCCGAAGATGAACAAAGCTTTCACGGGTTCGGAAAGACATGTTGATAAGTGATTAATGACTTCTTAATAACATTTTTATTTCGAGGTAGAGTAACCCTTTAGAGTTTAGGTTTATTTATCAATACTTTTTTTTTGGCATAGACTTTTATTAAGTAAAACAAAACAAGAAAATGAAATTCCCATGGTCTGACAGAATCCAAACAATTGTGAAGCTTATCACTACATTTTTAGGATTTTGGTTCCATTCTGTATGGATTCATTAAAAACTTGGATATTAATATGACATCCCTCTAAACGTAAATCGGATTTAATGACCATAAAGATTTGATCATTCTCAACGGTCTACTTCTGATAACATCCTCTGCCCTCCAAAAGTTTGGAAACAACATAGAAAAGTGACAATATTGCCATTTAATTTGGGATAATTTTGGGACAACACAATCTACAAAAACATATTTTATTGCATAAATAGAAAATACTTCAATTTCCAATTCATTAAAACATCCACCATTAGCAGCGCTGCGTAATCTGGGGCATCCGAGCTGTCAGTTTATTCATACATTGATTTAATATATTACTCCAAGCCTCCTGAAGGATTGGCCAAAGATGATTCACACTGGTTGGACACTTCTTACAGACATCACGGTCTAGTTCCTCCCATAGTAGCTCAACGTTGACATGTATATATTACCTTTATTGTGTAATCAAAATAAAAAAAGTATATATTATTCAATGATAATGTCTTGTTACTTTATTGTACAGTATTTGCATCAAAAAATGACAAGTATTTATGCTGATATCTTCCAAAACCACACTTTGCCAGTGGTGTCTCCAAGCTTTTAGAGGGCAGTGTACTTTTAGTAAGAAATTCAGAAATTGGCTGGTGAGTCAAAAACATTTTCACATTTTCTGTACTGATCTGAAGTTCAGTTATGCTATCAGTGTGAAAACACTGCAAGTCTTGCAGTTACGCAGGCAATTATGTGCTGCTTACTTTGCGGTGCGGAACAACTCCCCCCAGATCTTCATGAAAGCAACTAAACATAGCAAACGTAATCAAAAACCTGACATAAAACAGGCAAAAAGGAGAACAAAAAGTTTGAGGTTTGAGTAACAACAGCGAAACCTTTAAAACAATAATCCCTCTCCTTTGTTTTTCTTTTCACTTCGCTCTTTCCCGCACCTCAGCCGCAGTGTTTATGTTCCCGTCATGTAAGAATTCACCACAACCTTCCCTGGAGGATGAGTCTGTTTACGCTTCACACCAAAGGCGCTTTTGAACCACCCCGACAACTCTCTGAACATCGGTAGACGTATGTGCACAGAGCTCAATGCTGACTTATCAGTATGTTGTGTTTGTTTGGTAAATAAAGCAGTTCTGTGGCGGGATCCTTCTAAGCCAGTACTCATTTCTCTTTGCATGGGTAGCATTGGGTCTGGGACAATGCACCAGAACAGTGATTTTTACAATGGACACCCTAAACATAAAATTCTTTAGCAAAAAGATTAAAACCAAAAAATATCCCAATGTGCATTTCTCTACTGAGATATTCTCCTTTATTTGTCTGAAAAAGACTTGGGCTTTTGTGAAAACTACAGCTAGTACTTGTGTATTTTTGTATTCCTGCTCACAGACAGTGATATCAAGCCCAGTGCATTATGGGTGTTGAAGTTTTTCTACCCTTTCGGCGAAAGGGAACACCACAGCCCTTCTGTTTCTTTAGTCTAGTAGCACTGATTTCCAAAAATCATTTTGCCTTTCTTTTATTAAAAGTCCATCTTGCCTGTGGTGAGTTACCACTTTAAGCAAATAACCCGACTCCCTTTGCTGAACTTATTAGCATGAAATGAACCAAAAAATGCATTTAAGTCCCATCCCTAATTCTCTTATTATCTGATTTTCATCATTCGAAATTGATCTACTTTATACTGTAGTGTACAGAGATTAGTACCGCAGTACATAACATATTTTCTTGTGTCTTGTTGGAGACTGCACTCTGATGATGGAAAATATTTGGTGGCGAAAAGAAAACTTCTTCTAACGAGCTAACAGCAACAAAACGCATGATTTTGTTTTCCTTCCTTTCTGCGACTCCTCTCGCATTTCCGAACAAAAATAAATCTTTGTTAGAGGAGTTTGTCTAGCAGAATACACAAGCAAAACCCTCCAATCAGCCCGCAGTGTTTTAAAAACAAACAGAGGAGACATGCTGAACTCCTAAAAGGTGCAGATTTTGTCACGCATAAGTCAGGGGTCGAGTTTGAAAAGCTTCGGTGCATGGTTGACTGGTCTTCTGTGGCTGACTGCCCGCTGTTAAAAACACACTAAAATTTCACAAAGAAGAGGTCTGAGAAGTGGGCAAACAGATGACTGCTCTTTCAAAAAAGTTGAAGGGGGCATTTCGCTGAAGCTGTGCTCCAGGAACCAGCTTGAAGGTCAAACCGAATTGGCCATGTGCCGGCTGCTAATGCCTGTGGTGTGTGGTCAGCAGTATTTCGTCCATTCACAGTCTTCACACAAAGGGAATTGCCTCAGCTTCCTGTGCTGGGGACAGTACCCATTTTCTGCTCATCTGCCTTTTTTTTTCTTCACAGGTTAAGAGTGCATTGTTCTGGCGGCCTTTCTCAGCCTCTGTGGGTTGATGTGTCACCGGATGAAGCGTTCTGGTCTTGACTACAAAGGTCAAAATCTAACAGGAGGAAATGGCCTTCATGTACATGAGCATGGCTTTGTTCTAGCCTGCGCTAAAATTAGCACCCAGAACTGGATACTACTACTTATCTTTACTATATCGGACATGTAAATTCACGTCAGTGCCACGTCATGGCCGTCCTTTGGCTCGCCGGTAACGCCAATTTACATACAGCGTGTCCCGCTTATTTGCCTGCGGGCTGTTTTAGCTTCTCTGCGTGTCGTCCCGGCGTGCCATCTTTTTTATTCCCTTTTTGAACAGACACTTTTAATGCGATGGCTTTCCTCCCAGGCCTGGCATGCCTGCAGCTCCCTCCTATATCGCCACTGGCCAGATTCCCAGCCTGTGTACTCTGGCAGAGTGGCCCTGAAGCGTCAGCCGCTTCCTTGCAAAAGTAGCAGCCAAAACCGTTAGTCACCAGCCCCGCAGTGACACAGTGATGGCTGAAAGGGCCTGGGGCCAGGCCTGAAGAGGTGGCTGCTCGACTGTATGTGTGCGGCTGATTTCCGGAGGAGGGAGCTTGGCACGCCGAACACCTATATCAACATTTTTCAGAAGCTGGGATGCGAACAATGAGGGGTTTTCAGCAACTGGCTTCTCCTGTAAAGGCTGACTGGGTGACAATGAGTCACTCAGCGGTGCCCCGGACGAGTCTAAGCTTCCAACGCCCAACTCGGCCACTGCTTTGAAACCCAACACGCATACGATGCAGGCGCTTTGTAACTGCATATCCGCTGTGATGCGTTTTGACACAGCGAATCTGAGAAGAAAGAAAAACACAAAAATGCAGCAGGGCAACACGTAATGCAACAAAGTTGTGTCAACGAAGCCGAAGGAACAGTGTCGAATGGAGGTGCAGGGCGGGTTTGTTATGACACCAAACAAGGGGCCCTCTAGAAAAACAGATAAAAAAGTAGAAACCAGAGATGAGGAAGCACACAAACGAAGAATATATAACATCCAGCTGCTAGAATAATATCCACCTATAAATTCTCAGCGCTGTCTTGCTAACTAATTTATGTTAGCAATAATACAGCACTGGCATGAACGGTTGGTCTGAAAAAGGTCGCTTTTTCGAAATACAGTGCTTCATTGTCGAGCAAGTATTATCTAGTTCTTATGTAAAGAAGTCAACCGCTGAACATGTTTTTAGTATTTTAATATTTGAATCAGTGCTTCTCGTTCATTCATTGTCCATTTACAGAAATTTGTGATTGAAATCTGTGTAACAACTTTCATAATAAATGTATTTAATTGTAATGTATTAGTCATCCGGTGCCACATCACACCGACAGAGGCTACTCCCACCATAGTTGATTGACAGCAGCGTGTCACACAGACTGAACTGGTGTCTTACCTCAGACCCGCCCTGAGTGAGCCGTCATC
>JAUMHR010000082.1:6210611-6221150 GCA_032361145.1 Enteromius fasciolatus
ACCGAAATGCGTTTATGTTTGCGCGAATCATTCATGATCCAGCCTCACCTACAGAAGCAGTGAGTATAATGTCTTTTAATGAATTTTGGCAAATCACCTTTCCTAATAATGTGCTAATTAGCGAGTTTTACTAGGAATATGGCTAAAAAGATCCTCCGAAAAGTGCCTCGGAAAAGAGGGGCGGAGTCAGCGGAGCTCGTGAAGATTTAAAGGGGAAGTACACAGAACAGAGGGATTTCAAAAGAGCTGTTTAGAATCTTTGAGAAGTTTCAAAACAAACTATATCCCAAACTTTCCATTGAGACCCTAAAGAATCATATATCACATAATCATTTTTATAAAAAGATTTATTCAAATGTAGCAAAAAAGTAAGAAAACTTTTTAAAGATTGACGCAATTTAGTTAATAGTAAAATTCCATTAAATTGACTAATCCTTATGTATTTTTAACTGAACAATCCTTAATCAGTTATTCAGTTAAAATACAAACGGATTATTAAATTCAATACGATGTAATTTTACTATTTATTAATTGCGTAAATTCCTACAAAAACGTAGAAGTAGATGAACATAAATGTAGAGGAACATACATACTTGCTAATAAGAGGTATGTAATCTTGTGTTCGTACTGGTTTTGAAGATGGCACTCTTAGTATTACTTTTACTTATATGTTTGCTGAGTGTGAAGAAAGGAAATACTGTGACCCCCTTGCATGGATATGGTTTAGCAGTGTTTTATATAAATGAAATAATTTATATATAATAAAATTTTATATACATTCATTAACATTAAAACAAGGTTTAGAACAAATTCACGTGTGTTGCAAACAGTAAATTGTTCGCGAGAAGTTCTCCTCTGCGTATAAAGATGAATAATCTGCGTAACTGTAAGCGAATAAGCCCCAGCGCTTTTAAGGTAATTACGAAACCAAACACTTGACTCGAGCCATTATTTTTATTGCGTATTTACGATTTCACACTGCCGTCAGATATCCAAATGAGGGTAAATGAGTGCGACAGCGTACAATGACTTTCATGAGGGTTTGTTTAAGGTCAGGACCCTTGTGCGTGTTGACACAGCTGCCGTGGAGGCGCTGCGGAAGAAAGACGTGGGGAAGTTTATGTAAAGCCAGCCTGAGAGCAGGGTCAGGGTCAATCATGGCATGCATGTGTTTGTGCATTCAATGCGAATTCTGCCTTTTTAGCTCTTTCATACATATTGGCCTCATGGATTTGGCATTTCTGTTGCATTAGCAAAGTAGGGCGGATAAGGTTATGTTTTTGTTAGGTGTGCCAGACCACTTGATGGGGGTAGGGCGGTTGCTACCTGCATTTTAAGGCTCCTTTGTCCAGATTCATCTCTCAACATGGCCCTCAGTGCCGTCACTGGAGCGGCGCCTGTCTGTAGCGTTACAAACTAAAGAAGGGAAGTTAAGATTGCGTGCTCATCAGTTCTTGAGCTCAACCACCAGTGACCTTTGTCCTTTACAGATTTCCTGTAGGTGTGTGTATTAGAATATCTAGTCTCTGACATGCAAAATAACCACAAAGTGGGTTATAAATTAGATGTGAATTTTCTTTGCTAACTCTTGGTTTGTGAACCAAATGGTTGCAGAGGTAAAGAGCTTTGTTTTACTTGGAAAAAGGAGAAATCTGTATCTTAAATCTACAAATCTTCAATGGTAGTAATTTGACTTCTTTCACTGAGCATCCGAAATGCTAATTACGCAACTGTTCCTACACAGGTAGCCATCCAGACTCCATCATATCAATCTTAACAGCAGGCCATCTGGCGATCTATTCAGATATATCATGAATCTATGTGACATGCTGTAATTATCTTTTAACTTTAAAGCTTATGATGCTCGACTGCTCAGTCATCTTCTACGCTCCACCCATGGAGCTGGATTAGCATCTAGATGTCACAACATGATGGGGCTCACCTATGTGAAATGGTCCATGAAGACACAAGCTGATATGTCCTGTATATACTGATCACTTTGGCTCGATTGACATTTCCTTTCCTTTGTCTGCAACTGTCTACAATGAAACGCATAGGAAATTTTTGGACTTGGCAGCGGTGACATTTGGATGAATGGAGCTGGCTTTGGATCAGGTGACTGGAAATATTTAATCGTTTCAGGGCACTGGTCTTTTTAGTGCTGTCCACTGCAGCTAAAGCAAAAATCAGTTTTGAAATGACAGACGGTATCAATAATAAATATTTGTCTTTTACTTGTGTTTGTTTTCCTATTATACTACAATATTCTGCAGTAAGCGCGTCTTATATCGGTACTGAGACAGTCAAATCCCTATTGCCTTTTCAGTGTCAGCTGAACTTGCTTTGAACCTCTACCCTTTTAAGGACAAAAGCAATATAATGTTTATCTGTGTAAACTCGATGTTCACACTTTGTGTATGTGCGAGTTCAACACACTCCCAGTGTTTCAACCTTTTGTTGAAAGCTTGGAGATACTGCTGTGTCATGTGACCACTGATAGATGGTGAGAAGAAATGGATGTAAAACATTACATATCATTAAATGAATGATTTGCTCAATTCTGTTTATTCCTTGGTCTACTCTTGACAGGAGGTAGGTATATAACTACAACACATTTAACGGACTGTACTGTTGTTTAACAACACTAAAGAAAAAAAACTCCATAAAAATGTAGCGATAAGACCTTACCGTATACAGTAGTCTACGTGTCATTTAAAGCCTCATTTTCATCAGCGTTAAAATCAGTATGGCGTCTAACCCGATTAAGATCTTTTTACTCAGAACGTCCTGGAAACTCTTGTCGACAAAGTATATGAGGACTGGAACTGTTATGAACATTCTTATTAAGAATGTTCTCCGAAATTCCATCCTTTTAGCCATAGCTACCGATTTGGAGCGACTTGATCGTGGTGAGCAAAGAGATGACTGAATTGTCATTTTTGAACGAACAATCCCTTTAAATGTCTCAAGCATTTGTTTGCTGTATCTCATTTGTGTAATTATTCCCTCCGAGACGTTATTTTATGCATATACTGTGTGTTGCATTCATATAATTGTCATCTGAAGGAGGATTTTAGGGATTTTTCTCTGTTTACCTCGAGCCGCCTTAGTGTAGCATTCCTTTGTTGTCGGACCTTGAAAGGGAATATAAATGGTAGCATTTGAGGATTAGAGACAGGGATTTGTTTGGAGCAGCAGCATGAGATAGATGGCAGTGCTGTGTTCCGTTTGCCGCGCGTCGGCTGTGCACTCGCTGTGAGGTGATGCTTCCCCTTATGACGCACTAACCAGTGCGCTGACGCGCTCTCTGAGATTACAGTCGCTGAGGTAAATGGAGGAAAGAACACCAGGCACTGTCAACAACAGCGAGTGCGTGGGCGTGGATGGCGAGATTCACACACCCGGGACTAGCGCGATTTATGAACGCCACAAAGGGATGCATAACAATAAATCCGTCTTTTGATAACTTAGCTTTTCTCTCTACCTTCCAGCCGAAAGTGAGTCACCGTGAGAGATGTGTAAATGTCAAGGGAATTAGCCGCCGCTGCCTTATTTACCGGCACCCACGGACGAACCGACAATAGCTGCGATAGGACAGGTTGAATAACTTTACAGAGGAAAAAAATAATAAAAAACTCTCCACTCCTTCTGCTGGGGGACGCAGAACAAACGTGTTTCTTGGCCTTTCATTGCAATCACATAGCATACCTGAAACTTCATTATGTAGGCTGTCACAATAGACGTCCTTCTCGCACGCGTGCTTTTATTATTGCTTTTAGTTGCATTAGGCAATGTCACCATGACAAATCACTTATGTAATCAGTACTTTTAACAATAGTAACAATATGCAATATGCAATATACAATATGCATTATCCTGAGATGCAAAGTAGCTGGGTTTTCAGAATATCTTTTTATAATTTAAATATAAATCTGACAAAATGCTGTTAAACAAATTATTAAAAAGAAAGAAAAAAATACAACCTCATTGGCATTTTTCTAATTTAATTTTTATGTGTAATATTTTAACATTTTTAAACACATCTGGCTAAATGTTGTTAAATGCAACTTCATTGGCAATTTTTATTTACCTATTTTAATAAAAAACATATAAACCTTTTATAATTTGAACTTTATATATATATATAGGCTATATATATATATATATATATATTCTTTATACATTTTGTATATTTGACAATCTGTACCATTGCACTCAGTTATTACAGATGTTTAAAACTGACTAAATGTTGTTAAATTAAAGCTTAAAACTTAAAACAATTCAAAAAAAGATTTTTTAATTACTTTTATATTTGAATAAAATTTTATAAAAATTATAATCAAAATTATTAAATGATGTTTAAAATCTTTTTTATTCTGCATTTTTTATCTGCATTTTTATTAGATGTTTTAAAGTATAACTAATCTGATTAGCTTTGCTTCTCAACAGTTTGTCTTCATTTAAGGATGTTTCAATATTTTTACTGGAAAGCAAGACAAATGTGCTCTATCAATAAATCTTTGTGGGTTCATATACGTTCAAGTGCAAAGATGTTATCTTGTCAACATGTTTACTGTGACCAAAAACAAGCCTGACAGGATTTTTTTCATGATTCGAGCCCAGCCGTGTGCAAGCATGTGATGTGGAGGCGGAGGGGGCGTTTAGGGAAGATGATCGGGGGTTGTAGAGAGTGTGAGTTCGGATCAGACACAGCTTTTTACAGTCTGATATTCAAACCCTTTGTCCTAATGTAGCTCTGTGAAAATTGACTCAGACTGAGGGCTGTGTAGGCAACTTCCTGGCCTGAACTCCACTCAATACGCCCACACAGCCAGCCGGCTCTTTTTAGATACTCAACATTAGGTCTGGCCAAGACTCATCGCAGAGTGTGGACTGGAGGAGACGGAGGTAGGCTGGAAGTGTTTGCGAATAACTTTCGTGGCCCCGACTGAGTGCTTCGCAGACCTACCAGCGTAGTGCAAGACGACACGAAGAGCTGAAGTACAAGTAAATCAAATGCCATTGACTTGTAGTTTTCAATTGGCTCAAAATAAACATGATACAATAGTTCACAGCTATTCATGAGGTTACATTTTCTGACAACTGTCATCATTTACTCAACATCATGTCCCACTGTTGCTGACATGGTGTCAAATAAATAAATAAATACTCACCATCATGTCCTTCCAAACTGAAAAGTCTCAATGTTTTTGTCTATACAAATAAAAGTAAGTGGGGTCCGATGTTGTTTGGGCTCCACTGACTTAGTGGTCCAGTGATGATTTGGTCTTAGTGTTCAGTGTTGTTTTGGGCTGTTCAGATTTGATGTTTTGTTGGACTTATTTTCAGTGGGGTCCATTACTGTTTTGGTCACCACTTACTGTTTGTGGGGTCCAGTGTTGTTTTAGGCCCCACTGACTTTTCCTGGAGTCCTTTTTTGTTTTGGACACCATTGACATTCAGTGGGATCCATTGCTGTTTTGGACCCCATCATTTTTTCTGTGGGGTCCATTGCTGTTTTGGACCCCATCATTTTTTCTGTGGGGTCCATTGCTGTTTTGGGCCCCACTGACTTTCACTGGGGTCTTATTTTTTATGTATTTATTATAATTTTTTTTAACCCTTTTGAATTTCAACACGATTCAATGGTTTGTTTGTTTTTTGGACCCCAGTCATTTTCAGTGAGGTCCATTATTGTTTTGGGCACCACTTACTATTAGTGGGGTTCAATGCTGGTTTGGGAGTCCAATTACTTTCAGTGGAAGCCAGTGTTGTTTTGTGCCCCACTTACTTTTACTAGGGTCCTTTTTTTATTTTAGACACCATTGACTTTCAGTAGGGTCCAATGTTGTTTAGGACCCTGTTATATTTGATTTGACTTTTACTGGGGTCCTTTTTTATTTTTTACAGTAGGGTCCAATGTTTTTTGATTTGACTTTTACTGGGGTTCTTTTTTATTTTGGACACCACTGACTTTCAGTAAGGTCCAATGTTTTTTTTTCTGACCCCATTGACTTTGGTGGGCTCAGACGTTGTTTTGGAATCCATGGACTTTTTTTATATGAACAAAAAAAAACTGTTGAAACTAATTTTTGAGCGGGCCCTCCCATTAATCAGCTGACAATATCATGTTTATTTGTAACTAGATACTACTCACTCACTGAGCTTGTTGGCTCAAAAAGGATCTGCATTTGTTATTGCATTTAAAAAGACAGTGTGTACCAGTGATTACTTCATCCACGATTGTTCAAAAGAATTGCTTAATAATCTGTAGTCTTTTTGTGTGCTAATGAATGGCTATGACATCAAGGGCGTTAGGTGCTGTTTACTTATGGCGGTTATTATGAAGATATCACAATGTTCCAAGTCTACAACATTGGGTCACTGATGGGCAAGGCTGCATGCATTCGGATCGACTCGTTGCGCAAGCGCACCTAACTAATGATTGTTTTTGTACTCCATTTTCTGTCTGCTATGACAGCCAGTCTGGTAAAGAGCCCATCTCAGCATTGCTGATGAAGCACAGCACTTCCTCAAAGACAAGATGATGCCCACTTCTGTATCAAAAAGAGCATCCCAGTCCTCTAATCAAGAGGACTTCTGATAGTCCTTGTTTTGAGGGGCTCCGATGAAAAGATTCATTGAATTAAGGTGTTTTTATAATGGAACAGATGCATGTGGATATGCTCATCAACAGAGAAGCTCAGGCAGTCACCATGCTAGTTTAAATTACTAATGTGAAATCTGCACAAACACGATTGCTTTTAGCATAATTGATATTTACACTGGCTGTTCCTGTGTATAATGTGTGATCATAATATTGTTTAATAGAATAAAATGGATTTGAAATAATTAGTAGCCCTAGTACAAAGTAATATAATTAAAATGCATTTATGCCGCACTAGGTAGTTTAAAACTATTACCATATTTATCGCTCAAGACTTACTAATATCAAAATTAGATTCATTAAACTTTATTCGGAGTCCAACTCATACACAATGCACATTTCTTAATGTTAAGTCTAAAATGTGTTTTAATGAGGATTGTACGATTTTTGAATAATATTGTTTTTTAAATGCGAGTGTAGCTAAGGTATACTTGCAATAGTTGCGCAGTTAAAGTGCAATTTAGCATACTTTAAGTATACATGTAATTGTACTAAAAGCACATACTTTTTTGAGTACATAAATATGTAAACGTATGTGTAGTATACTTATATTTTAGCATATTTATTTTCACTAGGGTGGATATTTAAATCTATTTTTTAATACGGACTACACCGAGTAGTATGAATAAATGACTAGAACCAGAAAAAAACACATGGTGTAAATTGGCTATATAAAATACATTTTAGGGTTAAATGGGAAAAACAGCTCCAACACATTCTGCATTTTTTTTAATGTGTGTTTAACCGATACTGCATGACTAAGCTTTAAGCTTAAATCACATGCAGTAGTAATGTCTATGATGTATTGTCTCCGTGGGCTCTTTTGGCACAGGTTTCATGTTTGTGCGGGCTGTAGTTTTTAGTCTGGTTATGAAAGCCGGTGAAGACAAAGACACGCATTGAGCCAAGCCATTTGGAAATTACCCCTCTACCTTCATCCGCCGGCCTAAAATCCCATCCAAAACGTAGTCAACCCCCACACAGATCTGTGAATGCAGATGCTTGGGTGAAAAGAAGCAGCGTTGAAACAAAAGGGCTGTATAAACCTGAACAAAAAATGCATAAACCTGTATATACTGTATAAATGAATAATTATATAGGACATTGTGCATTTGTAGTTGGCCAGAGAGAGAGAGATAGACAGACAGACATATGTAGATAGATAGATAGATAGATGAATCACTGCATAGAACATATCATGCAGTTGGATGTTTTATAAAAAGCAACACAATGTTCCGACGGCGGAGCTTAAATTAAACTGGCCGAACAAAAGCATGAATAAGCACGATCGCACACGGCGTTTTCAGAGAGGGATCCCTTTTCTTTTCTCGTGCCGGCTGCTTCTCCGCCGTTGCTAGGCGACGGCACTCGCGGCCCTCCGCGAGCTCGAGGTGCTTGACATCGACGCGAGGGCCCGTCTGGCTCCTCAGCTGTCATTTGAAATGTAAAGCAAATGAAAATAGACACACAGGCATTCTCAATTAGCACGGCAAGGACGACCGAAGACATCTTGTGTTCTTTTTTTCTGTCCTGTCCTTTTTGTGAAAAGGCATTAGTCATGAAAGGGCTGCTGTTTTTTTCCTAAAAGGTGATGAAAGCTGCACTTGCTTCGGCGACTACAAAGGGCTTTTTATTGCGGTTTATTAGATTACGCAATGAGAACTCTCCTGCTTTTATGTGTTATTCTATCTCCACGTCATTATTAAAAACACCTTTTGCAATATTCATACTTAGCGTATAAATGCTTATGTTTAGTATAGTTGTCACATTGTAGAGATATATTGCAATCTCGATTCAAACACCCAAGCGATCTCATTTCTAAATGACATTATTGACTAGTTTTTGAAAGCCAGTATTTGTTTAAAAACATACTTTAAAGTCTTAATAGCGAAGGGTATGCTGCCACACCACATGGGGTAGGTTGTCACATTGAAAGCTTTGCATATTACTATATTTAGTTAATACATTTTAAGATATAAAAACATTTAAAGACACAGCACAGTTCTACATTACAGGTTACATTCTGCCCTTTATTTCTAACCCAAAAAGTTCAACAAATATATAAAATTTTGGAAATTTGAAATGGTTTTAATAGTAAATGATTGAAAGTGACACGCAAATACAATTCTACAAAAAACTAGCTGTTTTGTAACTGGATGTTTCACCTTGTGACTACATCTCCACGCGACAACTAGCCCTTCTATTTACAATGAATTGATATAATTCAAAACACCGTAAACGCCTTCAGCACATATCTTCGCAGTGTCTTTTTTTAATAACATGTGGTACTGTGACTGGGCGTGACATTATTGACAGTGACAGTAAAAACACAAAGTATTCATACATACATCATGCAGGCTTGATATCCTGAAAGTACACCAAAAAAACCCTCAGGCCACCCAAGAGGTAGATGAGATTGTTTCTTAATCGAAAAAGATTTGGATATCCTCTTACAGTGAATGGGAGTCCAAACACCTGATAAAAACATCGCAGTAATCTATAAATAATCTACACGACTTCAGTCCATTAGTTAAAGCTGCATATTTCTAAATAAATCCACCATTTGAAAGCGATTTAAATTACTTAGACAGTAATTAATAAAACAGTAATTTCTGGCTTGTCCATAAACCATGATATAACAATTAGTAGTAAATTAGAATTTTTGGGGGCAAACTATTCCTTTAATGATGTAATCTTGTATGTATTGGATTAAAACTAAGATCTCTCTTCGACAATATAACTCTCTACGACAATATAAAATAAACAACCTGAACTCATGGCAATTCGTACATATTTTACGACCTCACTCGTACGAATACATACGATTTATTCTAAATCATACGTATTTTACGAGATGGCAATTCGTATGAATTTGTACGAATGACCTAAACATAACCACGCCCCTAAACCTACCCATCACATGGTTTTAGACAAATCGTACGAAATCGTACGAGTGAGGTCGTACGAATTGGCACAAATTTGGCACCTCGTACGAATATGTACGAATTGCTCGTGAGATTGTGTTGGAAACAAAACACAAATGCTAACAAACACGCAAGTGCCTGCCTGCTAACACACACTACGTCCTGTTCAAACAATCCTGCCTCTCTAGAAAGGCCATATTTTATGAGGTCAGGGTCAAACCCCCAAAAGACATGTCATTTCCCCTTTTTCCAGATACAGACGAGTGAGGAATCAGGATAGGAGCTGGTTTCAATCTCCGGGGACGGCAGGGAGTTGACTTCCTCTGAAGTTTAAACGTAAAGGTGATTTAAAGCAAACAACTAAACAAGGGAAGCTGCACATTCTTTCCTCTGTGCTAATAGCTCCTCAGACAATCCAATCTCCCCCTTTTGGCCTCCTACTACCTTGCTCATTTCTTACATGCGTCAACCTGCAATAATCATTATGTGAAACTGTCAATATATCTTATTGTTTTATGCTAATGGAGCCTTTGTAATTGCATCTGATTTTTTTCAGTGCAACAAATTTCTTCAATTTAAAGGTGAAGTAGACTAGTGTCACCAAAACAAAACATTATTATAAAAAACAAACTAGATTCTTACATTTTGTTGGGGTGCTTGCATGGTTGCTGTTGTCATGATGTTGTTTTGATGCATTTTATTTACAAATAAATGATAAGTGTTATAGTTTATATTATATGCATTTATATCGAAGTTAGGAATAGTTCACATAAAACAAGTTTTTTTTTGTATGAAAACAACTCTTTTGGGTTACCATTGACTTCCATAGTATGTTTCCTCTACTATGGAAGTAAATGGTGAGTGTAGCGAACGAGCACGGGAGACAGTCGGATCCAAGTGCAGAGTGTGTTTATTGAAAAACAGGATTAACAAACAGGCGAACGGTCA